>CM034353.1:76896536-76944294 GCA_019925275.1 Mytilus edulis
CTAATAATGAATGTGAAAGAGTCTTGATTTCAATAAAATTCAGAAATGCATAAATCACAATAAATCTTTTCATCAGTTTATATAATTGTTATGACTATAGACAAAGATCAAAGAAAAAATAATAATAATTCATTAAAATCCGAAAAAGTGTATTTCACCAGTAATTTCTAAAACGTTATCTTTATAGATCACTTTTAAAATTAAAGACAGGTATATTTATTAAATATTTCAGACATTGATGAGTGTAAGCCAAGCAATCCATGTGCTGATATGTGTACTGATGAAACACCAGGGTACGAATGCTCCTGTACCAAAAGTGGTACAAAACTGGACAGCGATAAACAAAGTTGTACAGGTTGGTATATTATTGTGTGGAGGGAAAATTAATGTTTCGTTTTTTTTGGTTTAAACAATTCTAAATTAATAATCACAATGTAGGAAGATTGTTAAGAAATGGACAAATAAAAGTATTTAAACATTAATATTGTATTAATTTCTTTACATTAAAGTAATACATGTAGTTGAATATTCATTAACAAAATATTGATTTTTATATATATATGTGTATATGTCTGTGTGAAATTAAAATACAGCAAATTCTATGGTGTTGATCTATACTAAACTAAATTCAATATTTTATTTCAAAAGCCTGTGCTGAAGGAGAATGGGGACAGAACTGTGTTGAAAACTGTACATGTGTGACAGAAAACATCAATTCTTGTAACAAAACAGATGGCAGTTGTAATTGTAAAACTGGCTGGAAGGGAGACAACTGTGAAACAGATATCAATGAATGTAACACAACAATATGTCAGGCTAATTCAGTGTGTGAAAACACCAATGGATCATATGTTTGTGTCTGTGATGAGGGTTATTTTAACTCTAAAGATGTTTGTCAAGGTTAGTTTTCAGAAATTGTCTTTTTATCTATGAGGCCCTATGGGGGTATCCAAGTAATCACTTAATCACAAATGTTTTGCCAATATAATCACATAGTCATTAATTGGTTATCTAAACAAGATAATCAAATAATCAAAAATGCAGTTCTAGTTTATCAAATATTCAAATATTCATGAAATATTTTGTCTGGTAATCAAATAATCACTATAAAAACAGACAAGTAATCACATAATCAAAAACCCCATGAGGAGGCTCATCTATAACTGTTTTGTACTTTTCAACTTTACAATTAACTTCAAATGTTTGGTTATATATATTTATTTATTTCTGAAATTGACAAGAAAACAGTATATAATCTTTGAGATGAGAGGGTCTGGATTAGGTTTATGGAATAGAGAGTCGTGGTAAAAAAAAAAAAGAATATAGAAAAATGGCCTAAAATTTTTTAAAATAAATACTGAAATGAAAACCTCCCAATCCATAACATCCGATTAGAGGATAAAAACATATTAACTTTTATGCCCCATTAATGGGCATAATGTATTCTGGTCTGTCATCCCTTCGTTTGTCCATTCGTTTGTCCGTTAGTCTGTCCCGCTACAAGTTAAAGTTTTTGGTCGAGGTAGTTTTTGATGAAGTTGAAGTCCAATCAACTTGAAACTTAGTACACATGTATTTTATGATATGATCTTTCTAAATTTGAATGCCAAATTAGATATTTTACCCGATTTTCACGGTCGAGGAAAATGATAGTGCGGATGGGGCATCCATGTACTGGGGACACATTCTTGTTTATTCCTAACCTAAATCATTTCATTTCCAGTATGTGGTTCTAACACATTTGGTAAATACTGTGCACAGACCTGTAGCTGTGTTGTTACCAATACAGATTCCTGTAATAATGTTGATGGTAATTGTACATGTAAAACTGGTTGGAAAGGAACCACCTGTTCTGTGGATGTTGATGAGTGTACAGTTACTTCCTATATATGTAACACTACATCTAATTCTGAATGCAACAATTTAAATGGTACCCATGAATGCAATTGTGTTACTGGATACCAGAAAATAGCTGATGGAAGTTGCCAAGGTAGGCTGATATTTTCAAGTAGCTATTATTGATGGCCCTGTATTTGAACTACTGAGAAAAACCATATGTATAGTTATAGAAATAAAATATCACAATTGAAAGCTTTTCAATATTTTTTAGTTGAACTGTACAAAATTTTGGTTGATAAAATGTGTAATTGTAATGAAGGGTTATTTTTGTCCAAGATGATTGAAATTTTTTCGTTTCACATAACTTTGTGCTTTAGCTAAAAATTCACTTTGTTTCATGCAAATTGGATTAAAAGCAGCATGTAAGCTATTATATAATTTTAGATCATAGTGAACTGGTAATTTTATTTCCTGTCCTGTTTGTCTGTTCACATAACTCCACTTTACCACTTTCATTATACATGTTATAATATTTTTTTTCAGAATGTGGCAGTGCAAACTTTGGAGATAGCTGTTCTCAGGCCTGTACTTGTATTGCTGCCAATACAATGGATTGTAACAATGTTAATGGTGGTTGTACTTGTAAAACTGAATGGAAGGGAACCATCTGTGACATGGATGTAAATGAATGCGATGATGCAACAACTTGTGACAGCATTCCTGATTCAACTTGTCAAAATTCAGTTGGTTCTTACGATTGTGTCTGTAATGCAGGGTATCAGACAAATGCCTCTAATCTCTGTGATAGTAAGTTTTGCTTATCAAATTCATGTAAACTGATTTAAGTTGAGTTCGTGACACCTTTATCTGAAAAAGTAAAGAAATGTAATATGAATTTCATATTTAAATCTCAACATCTCAGTCACCTATATATGATATTAATGAAGAGTGGTATATGGATTTCATTTTCAATATCTCATTATTGCAGATACTCTGAAAATTTTGAAAATAAGTTATGTATAGTTGTGCATTTTTCATTCCAAATCTGTTTATTAATAAAACAAAATTATCATATGTAATACATTTGTTAATACTTCTGCACAGCAAATGACATCTTATAACATTTCTTGTGAGTATGCTGTACATCAGAGTAGTTTTTAGATTTATTTTGTACACAGTTTTATTGTACATCAGTTTTTATTTATTTTTTCACTAAGATTAATAGAAAATATTAAATAAAATTGTCCAAGTGGTTCAATTTTTTAAATTAGTTATGCAGACCTTGTCTCCAGTTTGTACTTTTTAATATTTTTGTGTTGTTTTATTGCATGGCATTGATGAAACTATGTACAATTCCGCTATTGTTTTTTATTTTCAATTTTTTTTTCTACTTATAATTAAACTATCAAATCTTAACAGTAATTAGTAATCTCATTTGTCAAATGAATAAAATTTGTACAAATGCTATCAATATGTGTATGGGATATCATGCTATGTTGTACTAAATATGTAATTGTAGAAAGTTTCATCTTAATCATCTATTTGGAATATTATGAATGCAAAATCTTTAGCCTCTTTGTGCTACTGTGAAAGTACTTTTATTCATGGGGTACCACTTTTCGTGGTTTTCGTGGATGACTTAATCCACAAATTTAAGTGTCCAACGAAATAAAACAACCATTGTCCAAATCAAGACATGGAAAGATCTCCATGAAGGTTTGACTACTGATATGATCTAGAGAATATATTGAATAATCTCGAATCTGAGAATACTTTAATAGAAGTCACAGAACTACAACTGCATGCAGGATTATACCAATTTTATCTTTAATAACCTAAACTGTATAACTTTTCATCTTTTAATTCTCATAAAAAAAGGTTTTTTCGATAAAAGTCAGATTTCCGGTATTGATACAGTACTTGCAACCTTAGGCGTTACTATTTCAGCGATCAGTCAGCGGTCACCGATCAGTCACCGATCAGTCAAGTTCGCGTCAAACTCACGTCAGCAATCCGTCAGACTTATAGTAAAAGTAATTGACTGATCGGACTGATCGGACGGATAGTACCGATCGACCTTGATGACGGATTGAACTTTAATACGTCACATGATAAACTAATACAAATTACGGAATCTTAGTTTCGTTTAATCTAATTAAAATGGCGACTCTTGAAAATCGAACGTTCAATGATACATTTTGTTTATTAATTATTTAGCAAAGTTTTATGAATTGAAATGAAAAGAAATGTACAGATAAAACCTAAATTAAAATATCATCTTTAAAGAAATGTCTTTTTCGTTTTATTTAGGTTATATATTTTGAAAACCGGCGAGTTCTAAAACGGTGTCTACATCGCGATTTTTATTTCATTATTTTCCAAATATTCTCGGGAAAAACAAAATGAAAAAATCAGTTATTGAAAAATGTAGTCTATTTTTTTTTCAATATTTTAAATTTTTGTATCCTTATCATCATAAAATTCTTAAAAAAAACTTATCATAATCACGGACTTTCTATATTCTCGTCACAATCGAAGCATTTAAAATAACAAATTACAAAAATAACTGCTGTATTTTTTAACAAGAAATAGAAATAGTTTTAAACAATGCAAACAACATTACATTATATTTTTCTGATAGTCTTTTTTTAATAAAAAAGATAACAGTCTCTACTCCCAAACAATAAAAAGTACAAAAAACCAATGTTGGTAAACATAAATATATTCCTTAAAAAGAAAAAAATAAGCAGATTTATTCTTGAATAATTCACATTTTCTACAAAAAAAAACATATGAAAATCATTTATAACAACTGATTGCAATTGAAATTACAATATTTTCCAATATGAAAAGAAATATTTGCATTTTTGCCAACACGTACAAAAAAATGATATCTCTTTCCTTAAAGTAAACATAATTTATGAAGATTTTTCTGATATTATTTTAATTTTATGAAAAACAAACTATTCTCAACGATAAAAAGTACAAAAATCCAATGGCGGTCAATAATTTTCAGTAAATTGAAACAATATTTGCATTTTAGGAAACGCGTACAAAAATTCTACATCTTTTTGCTAAAAGTAAGCATATTTTATGAAGAACAGCCAATCCTGATGTACAAAAACTACTGAAATCATATGACGGTTAATAATTTGTATCAAAATAAATCAATATCTACATTCTTATCCCACAAAAACAAAAGTTTCAGTATTTTAATTTCATTATATCTCGATTCTCATTAGGAGACTTGTCTCAAAATGGTAAAAATAACTGATTTCAAATAAAATAATATCATTTTTGATAAAAAGAAAAATAATTTTGATTATTTTAAACAATGCGAACAAAATTTTAGTATGATTTTTCTGATATTATTTTAATTTTATGAAAAAAAACTATTCTCAACTATAAAAAGTATAAAAATCCAATGGCGGTCAATAATTTTCAGTAAAATGAAACAATATTTGCATTTTAGGAAACGCGTACAAAAATTTTATATCTTTTTGCTAAAAGTAAGCATATTTTATGAAGAACAGCCAATCATGATGTACAAAAAGTACTGAAATCATATGACGGTTAATAATTTGTATCAAAATAAATCAATAACTACATCCTTTTTCCACAAAAATAAAAGTTTAAGTATTTTAATTCTCATTATATCTGAATTCTGATTAGAAGACTTGTCTCAAGATGGTAAAAATAACTGATTTCAAATAAAATAGTATCATTTTTGATAAAAAGAAGAAGAATTTTGATTATCTTAAATAATGCGAACAAAATTTTAGTATGATTTCTCTGACATTCCTTTGATTTTATGAACAAAAAAACTATTTTAAACTATAAAAAGTACAAAATCCAATGGCGGTCAATAATTTTCAGTAAAATGAAGAAATATTTGCATTTTAGGCAAAGCGTACAAAAAAATAATATCTCTTTCCTTAAAGTAAACATAATTTATGAAGAACAACCAATCCTGATGGACAAAAAGTAATGCAATCATTTATTTTAACTATTTTAAGTCTCATTACATCTCAATTCTAATTAGCAGATTTGTCTCAAGATGGTAAAATAACTGATTTCAAATAAAATAGTATCATTTTTGATAAAAAGAAGAATAATTTAGATCATTTTAAACAATGCAAACAAAATTTTAGTATGATTTTTCGGATATTATTTTAATTTTATGAAAAAAAAGCTATTCTCAACTATAAAAAGTATAAAAATCCAATGGCGGTCAATAATTTTCAGTAAAATGAAACAATATTTGCATTTTGGGAAAGGCGTACAAAAATTCTACATCTTTTTCCTAAAAGTAAGCATATTTTATGAAGAACAGCCAATCCTGATGAACAAAAAGTACTGAAATCATATAACGGTTAATAATTTGTATCAAAATAAATCAATAACTGCATTCTTATTCCACAAAAATAAAAGTTTAAGTATTTTAATTATCATTATATCTCAATTCTAATTAGAAGACTTGTCTCAAGATGGTAAAAATAACTGATTTCAAATAAAATAGTACAATATTTGATAAAAAGAATATTAAATTTGGTAATTCTAAACAATGGGAACAAACTTTTAATATCATTTCTTTAACATTCCTTTAATTTCATGAAAAAACAACCTATTCGAAACTATTAAAAGTTCAAAAATCCAATGGCGGTCAACAATAACCATTTTCGTAGAAATATTTTCATGTTAACAGAGTCATATAATACAATTATGTATCATATGTCTCTGATGTTTATAATATTTGATACGAAAATATTAATCAACACAAACAATTTAACGCTCTAAGCATTTTATTCTGTTAAACTATTTTTACTTTTGTATTGCAACTAATTTTATTACAAATTATAACGTGAAAAATTAAGGTGTCTTCGTAGAGGACCGCGTTCATCGATTGTAAACACTGTGGAGTTCGGTTAACATAAGAATTTTAAATATATACGTATCCGTCTGATCCGTGCATAAATTTAATTTACTGATCGATCGGTGACAGTTGTCAGTGTTACGGCCAGAAATCGCCTTTTAATTGTAGCCAACAAAAGACACAAATCAATAATAAAATTTAACAATATTTATTATACAAAAGTTTACAAGAAGTATTACACAAATTTTACTATCAACTTAACTGTCAAAATATGAGTCCATTGATCTTTTATCTTTATCTGTATCCGGATATCTTTCGGAATCCAATCTGAATATTACGGTCACAATCCAGTATGATGTTGTTTGTAGAATAAAAGTGTCAATCCAAAGGCTATGAATATTAATGTCTATCGATGTCTAAGTCCAAATCCAAGAGTGAGTGTTTTACTTTAGTGTCTGTATATATATATAGTTGAGACGGAAAACTCTAGAACATTCTATAAATGGAAAGTTCTAGAAACTATAACGGAAGTTTCTGGAATAAAGTAGAAGTTTAAATTACGCATCTTTTATAGGGATCATTCTGGAAAGTTCCAATCATTCTGTAATTGTTCCAGTGATTTCTAAACTGCACAGTTCTAAGATTATTCTGTAAACAACTATCAGGCCACACAACACAAATTAGGCCAACATAAATAAATACAATAATTACAATATCATAACATCAGGGTAACTCTCACATAGGTTATTTGACTTATCTGACGGATCCTATGGGTCACCGATCACCGATCACTCATCGATCAGTCAAACATCCGTCACCGATCATTCACCGATCAGTCAAGTTCACGTCAAACAGTAACGCCTAAGGTTGCAAGTACTGTATGCAAGTATGATAAAGTGTTCATTTTATATCCTCATAATTCTCGTACATATTGGAAATAATAATTTCATGCTGGGCTTGATTTTGATAAGAATTATTTGACAATTATAGATACGTTTACAGCATTTGTTCAGTCACTGATTTCTTTAGGTAACATGTTTATGGCCTAATTAACACCTTTGATGGTCCTTAATCTGTTGATCACTTTATCATGGGTTAATTAGTGTTGTCACTACGATTTACACGGATCAATGTTTACTTTGTAATTTCCTTCAATTCAGACTATTTGTAACCTTCGTTTCTAAAGGCTTTAATTTCCCTTTTTTTTTTTTTAGAAAACTAAAATCCACGAATTTAAAAACCCACGAACATGTAAATATTGCTCAAACCACGAAAATTGATACTTACGAATTAAAGTACTTTCACAATACCTCAATGGACAGAATATAGAACCTCAAATAAAGAGGAGTACTAGTTGAAGCAAGATGTTATACAGAATAAACTATGTAAATAATTATAAGAATAAAAAGATAGTTATAAAAAATAATTATTTTCACAGGCAATGATGAAAAAATACAGAATGTGTCAGCTTTCTTTTTTATATTAACTTTTTTACACATTATATATAAAAAAGAAGATGTTGTATGATTGCCAATGAGACAACTGTCCACAAGAGACCAAAATGACACAGACATTAACAACTATAGGTCACTGTACAGCCTTCAACTATGAGCAAAGCCCATTTTGCATAGTCAGCTATAAAATGCCCCAATATGACAATGTAAAACAATTATGACTGGCTAATAGTTCATGGCTTTATTCTATTTTTTCTTGTAGACATTAACGAATGTGGAAGTATTAGTTTGAACAACTGCACAGAGAACGCGACCTGTTTTGATACGGACGGCAGTTTTGATTGCGTTTGTGACTCAGGGTATACTGGTCAAGGAGATGTAAATTGCACAGGTTAGTTTATTTTATGATCTTTTATTCGTTTGCTACCATTATAATTTTCTTGTCAAGCTTGTCGATCTTAAGATATGCCTAGTTTCCTTAAATCTTTTCTAGACTTTGTTTTAATTTTCACTTCTTTAAAGCATTTGATTAGTTTATAATGTAGATTGCAGCAGAGTGCACAGTTAGTTTTGCTTCGCCCCAAAAAATACATGAATATCATATATATTTCACATCATATTTCTATAATTTGCTTTTGTAAATTTCAGTTTCAAAGGAAGTTATAAATAGTGAGACTATAATTATGTGTAGTCATATTTCAAATTAGTCAAGTGTTGTTCATTATTTGTGTTTTTATGTCATCTATAATAAACATAATTTTTGTTACTCTTATACTATTGTTGTAAGTGAGGTATTTTAAACATTTTATTAGAAAAATTACATTATCATTGAATGAAATAGTTGTAAACACACAAATTGTAACAGTTGACAATATTTAGATTAAGCATAACATTGTATTATACATGTATACTCAGTCAAGTTTTTTAATACATAGTTAGTATAGTTATTTATGTTTACCGGTTATTATATTAATAGATTAGAACATATTTAACTATTATAACTGAAGCTGTTACTACAGTTGAGCCTGATACTACACAAACAACAGAAACTATTGAGTCAACAGCGACAGAAAAAAGGTATCTTTTCCTACCATTTGAAATTTTTTGTTGAAGTGTGTCAATTTCAAAAATTTGCCTAATTGTGTGGTTTTGTGGTTAATACTTCTTTCATAGCATTTTGAGAGGAAATCGAAATCTAAAGCAGCAAAAATAAGATAATTATTTGTTGTTGGTGAAAATAAGACGATTTGGATGATTGAAAAAAAAAAGAAAAAAAAAGAGAATATGTACATCAGGAAATAAAAGTTTGTCTAATAAATTATCGTTAATTTATAAGATATTTTGATAATAAAAAATTCAAATAATAAAAGAACAGCAGTCATTATTGTGCTGAAAAGATTTGTATCAAAATATGATTTGATTTTCATTTCCTCAATAATGTTGGGGACTGGTTTAGTGTGTAAAATGCAGGTCATTGTACAATCATTTTTCTATTCAGAAATGACATATATTTAACATCATATTTCTTTAGTTTGATTTGTAAATTGAACACTTTCAATGAAATAATACGTTAGAAGACAGTAAAAGATTATTTATAGACATATTGCTAATTAATCTTTAGTCAGCTACAATAAGTAAGATTTTTACAAACAGTAAACTTACTACAATTAATGTAACTAATGTATTCTAACTATTTTTAGAAAAAGTTAGCATTTTTGCATTTGAATTAAATAATTGTAAAAAGTCGAGAATATTGAGATTTACACATATAACTGAAATATACTGAAACCAATCTTCATATGTAGTAGATGTAAAATATTTATTTTTTTACATATAATTATATTGATATTTAACAACCTTTCATTACTATTATAAATGAAGCTGTCACAACAGTTGAGACAACGTCTGAAACTTCAGAAACAACAGGACATATGGGGTCAACAACAGCTGAAAAGGGTACTGGATCTACCACAGAAAGATTTACAAAACAGACAACTGAAACCTCTTCACAAAGTATGACAGCACAAACTACTGAAGCTTCAACTGACATTTTTTCTACCAACAATTATTCCGGAACCACAGCAGAAAGTGCTTCCACAGAAGGCACTTCAACTGAAACCTCTGGAACCACCACAGAAGGCACTGCAGCTCAAACCTCTGGAACCACCATAGAAGGCACTTCAACTGAAACCTCTGGAACCACCACAGAAAATACTCTAGCCACTAGTCAAAGTGAAACTTCAACAGTCATTACTACTACCATGAAAAACCCTGCAATACAAGGTGTCACAACCATACAAACCACTGAAATCTCAACAAACAATGGTTTATCTACACATAGTATAGATATCACATCAGACAGTGTCACTGCAACTCAGAGATCTGAAGCCACTTCAGACAGTGGTACAGTCATTACTAATACTGCGGCCACGACAGACAGTGCCACAAGTTCTATAAACACTGTACCTCAAGGTATCGGAACCAGTTCAGAAAGTAGTGTGGCCACACAAGACACTCAAACCACAACATCTATGCCGTCTGGTACACAGACAGCTGAGGATTCTGAAGTGACAACACAAGAAATATCCACAGTTGATTTCTCCAGTAGTGAAGGTACTTGAGCATTTTATCCATGCTCTCCTCTTTTTATTGATTATTGGTGATTTGGTGATTTCAAATTTCTTATGTTAATTTCTCTCTAAATTCTACTTTAGAGGTGTTTTCAATTTTGGTTTTAATGGTACTTCTTCTTTTTCAAAGTTTTTATGTTTAAATTCGTCTCAAGAGTTCAATGACTTCTTTAAAATAATACTTTTCCACAATTTTTCAACTGTTACTTTAAGGGAAGAAAGTTTTTTTTTCCTCAACAGTCACTACCAGCTGTTACTAATTTCATTCAAAATTTGTTATAGATTTCATTTTACAGGAGATTCTGTTATGATTTTGGTTTCTTTTTCATGTTTTGTTCTTAATTTATACTGAATTAAATAGGGTTTAAACTTTTTTATGTCACAATTTATGATAATTATGTTGATTAAGATCAGTTCCATATCACTTAAAGTTAATTTTGCATTTTATGTTTTTAGTACCTTTAATTATTTTAGAACTAAATAGTTTGTATTAGATATATTTATAATGTACCTTATGTTGAGAAAAGCTTTGTCCTAATTTGTGTATACATGTCAATTGTAGCAACATCATCAACAGTTCAATCTACAGGTAAAAAAAAATCAACCTACCCAATACCTGAGTTTGCACAACATAATATCTTATTAATTTTTGTGTGAACAATCTTCCCAGGTGTGACTGAATCTATGTCTACTTCTTTTTTCCTTTAATTTTCATAAACAATCATCTATTACAGACTAGGGGAATAGCTCTGGTAGCATGGATGGAGGCGATTACATACAGACACATAAAAACACTTCGTCTTTCATTTCTACATTTTAATCAGACAAAGATGATGTCACAAACATTAATACAAATTACAGGCAAAAGGGAAACAACTCTTCTTACACACAAAAACATACTCCGACCATACAAACTGATATATAACATCCTGCCCCCAAAACAAAAATTTACTAAATTTTTACCAGGATCAATATGTTAATGTGTTAAAAAAAATACAATTTATAATCATTTCCAAAATTGAAAGTTTACAAAAATAAAGTTAATCTCACTCTCTACACTCTAGTAACCATTTTAAAACAACCATATTAACACTGCAAAACCAAAAATCTGGCATCTCGGACTCCTCCCTCGGATGACCTTATGCACGCATTACTTTCACACAAACACTTACAGTGATACACACATATTAATGGCATTTCCTACTAAAAAAAAAGATATCATTATAAAAAGCTGAATACAAATTTGATAGTATCATCAGAGACCTTAAACTCTTAAATTTAATAAGGTTTTTTTTATGATAAATATCACACCTCTAAATGATAAACACATTCACATTAGCTTAATTTCAAAATAAACAAATAACGTAGATCTCTGGATTCATAAAATCAACATAGTTAAAAATAAAATGTTCTCGTACAGAATAAATTGATCATCTTTTCTTTAAAATAGGTCTTCTTGGAAATCTTCAATACCATAGCGATATTCCTAGATCTCTTTAATTTAAATAACATAGTCAATATTGGTTACGGCGGAACGAAACACAACAGCAATAGTCAAGATAACGCAATATACATTACACGTGTAGTAGTTCAACGGATAAATCTGGGTCAACATTGAGTAAACAAGAAAATTGCTCCTTTTAATAGTGAAATCAGAACTTGAGTATGCATGGCGATACAGTAAACACCGATACAAATTAAAAAATGTCAAATTAATTAGTCATTTGTAGAATAGCAGATATATAAAAATGATCCAAATGTTATAAAAATTAAATACTGTATGATGCAACACGATAAATCTCACGTGCTTTCTGGTTGCGAACGGAATACATGTAGACATTCATTAATAATTCACAAAGACAGTACGTATACGAGACGAGACATGGTTTGTTCTTCTTCTTTTCAAAAATAAATTTAAACGTTGTTATTATAATAAACGTTCAGATATAAATTTTCAAATACAATTAAAGTGTTCAGCATCAGGCGGCATCTATCAGGAGCCATCAGGAAAAGTCAGTCACTTTCACAAGTTAAAATACCCAAAATCCATTGAAAAACAAAATCCAAAATATGTATAAATCATTATTCACGATCGTTTAGGGTCCCCACCATATTACAGACTAGGGAAATAGCTCTGGTAGCATGGATGGAGGCGATTACATACAGACACATAAAAACACATCAGCTTCCATTTCTACATTTTAATCAGACAAAGATGACGTCACAAACATTAATACAAATTACAGGCAAAAGGGAAACAACTCTCTCTTACACACAGAAACATACTCCGACCATTCATTCTGATATATAACACATCAATAAATACAGGTGTAGTTGATTGAATCATAACTAAACCTTCATACACAAAAAAAATAAGAAAAGCATTATTAAATAATAATGGTAAATAAAGGAACAAGATATCTTTACTTCTTGTCATGTTTTCATGGATGATCTTCTAAAGATAAACTTGTTGTTTCCAACAGAAATGTAACTTTTTGAGAGACCAACAATTATATCAATGGCCTTTGACCAGGATATGCATTTTCTTTCTATGTATTTTATTGTTTCTTTTCTCTTTGGAAAGAAGGTTATGTGAAGATGGTGCCTGTTGAACTTTTATTTCATACTAAAACCATCATTTCAACATTTCCTTTCATCTTTCACCTTTCTTCATTAACTTGGAATGGTTTAATCTGGTGTGTGTGTGTGTGTACAGTACTATTACTGTACAATTTCCAAACTTATAATTATGTGTTCTCCCCTCCTTCTGAAATCAAATTTGTGTTTTGATTGCTTGTATTTCATTGTGTTCATAAAATATTGTTTGTTTATGTTATAGTCAGTCAGATGTTATATGATTTTCAGTATCTTTGTTATCTACTCTTTTATAAAGAGAAGGAATTAATGTTTTAATTACACTTTTTTTTTTATCTGTATGTTTTACTGTAAGATTCAGCATAATAATTATCCAAGTTTAGATGAAGAGTCCTGCAAATAAATCAAGTAGTACATTTAAATGAACACATATTGCCATTAAGGAAGTTCGCTTGTCATGTTTTTGAATTTTTGTCAGATTTTGGGAATCCTCTGGTTTTATCCATTTGAATGCCTTAAAAAAATTTGCCCATGGACCCACATTAATTTTTTCTTTTTATAAATCTTTTACATGTATCATTATACGCCATATGTAAAAGCCTTATAAAATCTTTGTTATTTTTTAATAGTTTTTAAGGACTTAAACTTGTCAATGATAAAGCTATGAAAAATCAACAGAGAACATTTTACTGCCAAAATTTCAATGGCTTATATCTCCAAAACAATCTTGTTGGATCAAATATACAACAAAAACACAAGAATGTTTGAAAAAGAAGAGCTATGAAAGATTTTTTCGAAAATAATAACTAAAGATTGATAAAGACAGACAAGTACAACATTTCAAAAGTCTTCCACGAATTTGACATGTTTGAGAATTCTAAATTTATATTCAGCTGATGTCTGATCTATGGTTGGGTTGTTGTCTTTATGACGCATTCCCCATTTCCATTCTCAATTTTACATTTGACCTATATTTATTTTTGCTCTTTTGGGTGTTCATAGAATAAGAATAAGAATAAGAATTTTATTAGTATAAAATCCAAACAATAGGATTGTTACTAAAATATACAACAAAAACAAACAAACAAACAGTGGCATATTAAATACAAAACGATAGTCATTAAACACTGCAAACATGTAGCATTGAAAGACAAACAAAAACATAGATTATTAGTATTAATTATAATACTATTTTTGACAGCATGCCTCCTCTTTAAAATTATCAATTAAAATATTATGCTTATCTTACAAAAAATATGTTATAATATATATAACATTATAAGTTGATATATTCATAGTGTTATGAAAAGCTTGTAATTTTGAAACTGAGTAGCGAACTTCCTTAAAAGAACATTAATTATAGTTCAGATAAAAAAGGAAGAAAAATCTGCACTATTAGCTTTCTTATATTACTCATGGAGTAAAAATTCATTTTTTGCTTGTAATTTATATATTAAAAACATTATGTTGGTTAAACTTATATAATATTTTGAATTTTATTATTCTTGTTGATACTGTTAAAACAGAACATGGGTAAATTATTTTTATACACTTTGGATCATTTTGAATACTTTGCCAATATTGCTGCAGTATATATGGATAACGATTTTAGTGAAGGGTTGATGTGATACACAACAGAAGATCCAATGATCAGGTGTAAGAAGTGGAAAAGCTTCACAAATCCAATGTTGTTCTGGGTTCAAACAGGTTTTTTACGCTTAATGAAAAGAACATTTACTTTATGTTATGCTTGAATTTATCAAAATTCTATTTTGCTACTTAAGCTCTAGAAACAACAACTGAAGGAAGCACTACACAAGAAGCTACAACTCTAGAAACTACAACGCAAGAAGCTACAACACAAGAAGCTACCACAACTCAAGAGGTTACCACAGTTAAGACAACAACTCCAGAAGCAACAACAAAGGTTGTAACAACAAAAAGTGAAACAACTCAAAAAGCAACAACACAAGAAATAACAACACAGGGAGCAACAACCAAAGATGCCACAACTACTGAAGGTATCCAAGAACTGAAGTTCAAGTTTTTAAAAAGAAGCTGCATTATTTTTCTTTCAAAACAAAAATTTAAAAAAAATCATTTTAATTTCTTTTCATATGAAAATTGCAATAGAATGAAAATAAAAATTTTAAAATGATAAATTTGATGAGAAAGTATTTATAAATATTGTTTCATTTCCTTTTGGTCGGATTCATTTTAATCTTTATTAATTATGTTCTATAACGAACTGCCTAAAGTTGGCAGTTTATTTTTTTTTAAATGAGTACAGATGTGGATTTTTCTTTTTGATACAACTGTCATATATACTGGAGAATTAATTTAGGAAAAGAAATCCTTCTGGAAAATAATTCTGATAATGGAAATAGTTTGAAAATACACAATCATTTAAGTTTCAATGTACGCTTCTCGTTGTGGTCCATTAGTAATTGTGAAACCATTTTTGTATTTGGCATTTTTATTCATTTGTATGTACATACATTTCAAAATCATTTTTAATATTTGTAATTATATATTTTGTTTTGTAATTAGCTAAAATAAGTTGTCTTTGATATTTATGATATGATTTTTGTTGCTTATAGCCACTACTGCAGTCCAAACTACAGGTAAAGTCCCTATAATGAACTCCCGACATCCTCTTATTAGCAATGTATTCTGTATCTTTGTATAACTGCATTTGCACTTGATTATATGGATTTACTTGGTACATACTTTTGTTCTGAATTTCTTTCTATCTTTGTGTCATATTTACATAATATTTACATATTTCTTTAGGAAGCTCTTCTTGAATTGTCAAAACAATTATGATAGTCCTAATAATATCCATGTTATGGTTCTTTCATACTGTGATAAAAGCAAACAACTTGTTCAATTTTATCATTTATGAATATAAAAATTTAGAATTCTAAAATGCTGGAAGACTTTTAATATGTTGTACTTGTCTGTCTATTTCAATCTATAGTTATTATTTTAGAAAACATCTGTTATAGCTCTTCATTTACAGACATTCATGAGAGTTTTTTGTATATTTGATACAAAATATAAATGAAAACCATAAATACATATTTTTTGTTGCATTTAAGAAATAATTTAATTTTGATGTTTTAAACTAATACATTTAGATTAAGGAATATTATGGTTAAATGTGATTGAAAAATAGTATTGAAGTACCCGGTAAAATATTTATGAAAGAGTGTTTATACAGTAAGAATAATTCCCTATGCATGTACCCTTTTTCTTGAAAGTTGATTAAAAGAAAAGTTCAATACTTTTGTAAACAAAAGTTTCTGTTATATTTCAATTTCTCATTTAATTATAATATCAATTGAATGACTCAAACTGGCTAAAATTATTGTAATTGTACTTGACCATTCTTAATTCCAATATCCAATTTTTAGCTCATCTGGCCCGAAGGGCCAAGTGAGCTTCTCTGATCACTTGGCATCCGTTGTCCATCATCGTCTGTCGTTGTTGTCGTCGTTAACTTTTCACATTTTGAACTTCTTCTAGAGAACCACTGAATGGAATGAAACCACACATAGCATGAATGTTCCTTATGAGGTGCTGACCAAGTGTTGTTACTTTGTAGCTGATCCATCATCCAAGATGGCTACCAGCAGGGGACTTAGTTAAACATAGGACCCTATGGAAATGCATACAAATGACTTCTTTTAGAGAACTGAATGGAATGAAACCAAACATAGCATGAATGTTCCTTATGAGGTGCTGACCAAGTGTTGTTACTTTGTAGCCTATCCATCATCCAAGATTGCCGCCAGCGGGGTACTTAGTTTAACATAGGACCCTATTGGAAATGCATACAAATGACTTCTTTTTGAGAACCACTAAATGTAATGAAACCAAACATAGCATGCATGTTCCTTATGAGGTGCTGGCCAAGTTTTGTTACTTTGTAGCCGATCCATCATCCAAAATGGCCGCCAGCGGGGGACTTAGTTTAACATAGGACCCTATGGGAAATGCATACAAATGACTTCTTTTAGAGAACCACTGAATGTAATAAAACCAAACATAGCATGTATGTTCCTTATGAGGTGCTGACCAAGTGTTGTTACTTTGTAGCCGATCTATAATTCAAAACATCCGCTAGCGGGGGACTTAATTTAACATAGGACCCTAGGGGAAATGCATACACAAGTCTTCTTCTAGAGAACCACTGAATTGATTTAAACCAAACATAGCACGAATGTTCCTTTCCTTAGGAGGTGCTGGCCAAGTGTTGTTACTTTGTAGCCAAATGTTATCTTTTTTTATATGATTTCAAAAACCGAAGTAGAGTCAGGTGAGCAGTACAGGCTCTTGAGAGCCTCTGATTAATATAGCTTTTATAAGTATCAAACAGATTTACAGCAACCAAGACTTGGTTAAAATAAAAATGTTTAATATTGTTAATAGCTATATATATATAAAAATTTGTAAGGGTTCCACGGAACCCAGTGTCTCGCCTACTTTTGCTGTTAATCGCAGACTCAACAAAAATGAGGAAAAACATCAATAAAAATTTCCCTCTCGATACTGTCTTTTGATTGAAAGAAGCTTCCAAGTTTGGTAAAAAAAATCCAGGATAGTTTATGAATCTAATAAATGTTTTATAAATTTTAACTGCAGACTGTATGTAATGTTAACTGGAAGAAAAACTAAGTCCATTTATAAGTAAAATACGGAAAAAGTGATTTTTGTTTTTACAAAATTTACTTCGGAATAATATCTTATGATCAGAAACAAGCCTTTGTTTAAGTTTAGAAGAAATCCAGGATAGTTTAAGAACATTATAAAAATTATAAAAAACTTAAACCACAGAGTGAATGTTTTGATTCTGGCAAAAAAACTAAGTCTATTTATAAGTAAAATACGGAAAAGTGGAAATTTTTTTTTACAAAATTTTCTTCTTGATACTATCTTATGATCATAAACAAGCTTCTGTCCAAGTTTGGTACAAATCAAGGATAGTTTATGAAAGTTATTAAAATTTTAAAAACTTTAACCACAGAGTGAATGTAATGTTTCCTCGCAGGAAAACTAAGTCCATTTATAAGTACAATACAGAAAAAATGGAATTTTATTTTTACAAAATTTACTTCTGGATACTTTCTTATGATCATAAACAAGCTTTTGTCCAAATTTGGTAGAAATTCAGTATAGTTTAAGAAAGCTATTAAAATTTCAAAAACTTTAACCAAAGAGTGAATATTTGTGGACGCCGCCGCCGCCGAAGGAATGTAGGATCGCTTAGTCTCGCTTTTTCGACTAAAGTCGAAGGCTCCACAAAAATAAAATCATAAAAATACTGAACTCAGAGGAAAATTCAAAACAGAAAGTCCCTAATCCAATGGCAAAATCAAAAGCTCAAACATATCATATATGAATTATAATATTTTATGATATAATATGCTATACTCAGGGAAGAGGATTTTGTAAATCACTTTTTATTTTGTAATGTTGTTTATATGTAAATGTAGCTACTGTTATATATATTACATTCTGCTCTTATACTCTGTGCACAATACCTACCTATGTAATTCACCACCAATAATTTTTCTACCATTATAATGAATATTGATCTTTATTTCGTACTCAGTGCACAATACACACCTTTGTAATTCACCATCAATCATTTTTCTTCCATTATAGTGTATAATATTCTTTTTTTCATACTCTGTGCACAATACATGTGTTTGTAATTGACACCATCAATCATTTTACAACTATTATAATATACATTGATTTTTATTTCATACTCTGTGCACCATACATACATTTGTAACTTATCATCACTCATTTACAACATTAAGATTCAGTTTAAAAATAAAGAAAAACAGTGAGAAATAATAATGAAAAATGAAACAAATTGGACTTCTCTTCATTTTAAGTGTTCAATCATTTATTCTGTACACTTATTTTATCATACCAACTATTTAGATCATTCCATACCAAAATGATATTTGCAGCTTCTCTACTGCATTCATAAGGATCCTAGCAAAGCTGCTTTAAATGTTAAGCTATATAAAACATGGTCAAGCTAAATGATATATCAATTTTGAGCTTCACTATAAAGCTATTTAGCTGTTGAATTCCTCATGTAAGTCACTGCACAGCCTTTACTCAGATAGTGCTTGAGATGCATATAAAAGTTTAAAAAAATCACTGTTCACAATTGCATTGCTACTATGTTTCACTTGCAGGAATTTTGTAATTGACCATGATATTTGATTCTTGTCTCACTTTTGTATAGTGAAACAGAATATGAGACAATGATGGCTAATTTCGTTTACCATAACGATAGCTCTATATATTGGGTCTCATTGGGGTCTAAGCGTGACGGGGGATTGCTGATTTTTGGTAAGCGTGACACGGGAAAGTCAAATTATTGTGTCGTGAAAACAGGAAATTAGGTCTAGCAGGACCCGGGAAATGACAAAAAAATGAGAATTGCTTACGTACATAGTGTAAGCGGGATACAGGAATCTGACAAAACAGTAAGCGGGATCTGGGATTCTATATCTTACATTCAGATGCCTAATATATTACAATGTTTTCATACTGGCATTTGTCTGTTGTCCTCGTTCTCATTTTTATGGTTCAAGGATTGCTTAAAAAATTGTTTTATTATGTGATTTGAAGCAGTTATGAGTGAAAGGGCAGATGAATTTGGTATATATGGAATCATTGCAAGTTACACAGGTTAATCTGACATCATTTTAAAAATTCATTGGCCAATCAACATTAAGTTTTCACAATTGGGTCCACTTTTATAAGAAACTGTCATCAAAAAGTTTATAAGCTTAAAAATCTCCAAAATGAGATTTTTGTTCTTGAAGGTGTTTAAAGAAGTAACTAATTTTGTTAAATTCTATTTCAGTGAGTGTTCCAACAACAACATATACACCTATATCTGGTAAGTTTTTTATTTTATTTATTATACATTTTTTAGAAAGTGTTTTTATTTAATTTCAATTGTTATAACAAACTTGCTGATGGATGATGTTTATTATTATATTGATTAGGGGAACATGAGTTAATATCAAGTGATTTCCAGTTCTCACTCATTATGAAATCTATAAGTAGTAGCACTTATCTCATATAATAATTTTAATGTTTTTTTTTAAATCTAAAATTATTGTAAGATGAAATATATGAGTTTTGTTTGATGTATGTTTAAATCACTAGTTCTCATCTATATAATACTTATAATTGATCTGAGGAATAGCATTCAATATGTGAAGTTATATAGCATTATTCCCTTTTGTGAAAAATTAGATGCAAGACTTCTGATAATTTTCTGATTCCTGCTTATTAGTTCATCTTTGTCTCTGACAGTCTGTTGCATTTAAAGTATTCCTATATATAGTATCATATTATATCAGAAATATGAATCTGAACTACCTAGATTTTAATATTTTGAGATTTATGATTCTTTTTTTATAGGTGAAATAAAAGTAGAAGTAATCCTGACAATAAATTTCAATGTACGAGCAAATGAAGACTTAACCAATGAAAATACTGCATACTATCAAGAATTATTAAATGAGACTTTTTCTGCGGTAAGTTTATTTACTACGGCATATGGATGTCTAATTTGGTTCACCAGAATCTAATTGAATAATATTATAATTATATGAAAGATTGTTTATTATGATATGCTGAAGTATCCATCTTGCTTTAAAAACTGACTTGGAAAAGACATATTTGTTTTAATGGTAAAATGGAATCATTTACACCTTTGTAATCATGTTAATATCCAAAATGAACAATCCAAAACGGTAAAGGGATAGTAGAAAAATCAGAACTCAAAGAAGACTTCACCATGACAAAGAGTAAACAAATGATGGAACATCAGAAGTCAACAAACCAGCTCTTTCTTTACATTGAATATCAATAATCCCACTTCCAATAATCAGTTGTCTCAAAAACAATAGCAACATTAAAATCATAAATATGATTACACTCAAATCCTCTGGGACAAACAGTTTCATTACTTGGCGTCCGTCATCCGTCGTCGTCTGATAATTTTTTACAAAAATTTTCTCCTCTGAACCTGCTGGACTAAATTTAACCAAACTTGGCAACAATCATCATCAGAGTTTAAAAAAATGTGTCTGATGACCCCGCCTGTCAACCAACATGACCGACATGGCTTAAAAATAGAACATAGGGGTAAAATGCAGTTTTTGGCTTATATCTCTAAAATGAAAGCATTTAGAGCGAATCTGACGTAGGTTAAAATGTTCACCAGGTTAAGATCTATTTCCCCTTAGACTTTCAGACAAATCTGAAAACCCGTTGTTGGGTTGCTGCCCCTGAATTGGTAATTTTAAGGAAATTTTGCAGTTTTTATCTTGAATATTATTATAGATAGAGATAAATTGTGAACAGCAATAATGTTCGGCAAAGTAAGATCTACAAATAAGTTAACATGACCATAATTGTCAGTGGACCCCTTAAGGAGTTACTGCCCTTTATAGTAAAATTTTAACAATTTTTTGTAAATTTTAGTTATCTTTTACAAAACTCTTCTTCTCTGAAACTGCTGAGACAAATTAACCAAACTTGGTCATAATCATCATTTGAGTATCTTGTTTGAAAAATGTGTCTGATGACCATGCCTTTCAACCAACATGCAGTTTGTGGTTTATATCTCTGAAACTAAAGCATTTAGAGTAAATCTGATGGGTGGCAAAAATGTTCAACATTATGTTTATCTGCCCTGATATTTTCAGATGAATCTGACAATCCATTGTTGGGTTGCTGCCCCCGAGTTAGTAATTTTACGGAAATTTTGCAGTTTTTTTTTATTATCTCAGATATCATTATAGTATCTTATAATATCTAATATCTAATACTATTAATTATATTTGAAATTTAAATACAAGTGAGAGACACAGGCTCTTGAGAGACTCTAGTTTTATTTCAATGACATATGCAGTATCCATATTTCACTTTTAAAATAAACATGTTTCACATAAATACTCTTGTAAATAATTTGAAATTATCTTTACACCATTCAGTATCAAACTCATATTTGAAACTATCATTGAGCCACATAAACATAACTTATGATAGTGAACATTTCTATGACCTTTGATTTACCATCTCGACGCATATGATACCAAAACATTTTGGAAGAGTCAGTATAAATTTCTAAGGCGAAATAGAATAAACATTGATTTCAACAATTTTTATGAATTTAAATTTTAATATAACTTGAATGAATCATAATTAAACCTTTTTTTCAGTGTGTGAATACATTTTTTTTTTCAGTTGACAACTTACTACTCTAATTCAGCTGCAACAAAAGACGATTTCAACAGAGTAATTCTTTATAGAATAAGGTAGGGGAAGCTACACTATATACTTTATATTCCCTTTTCCATTAATTTGCAAAGAAGAAAAGGACATACTTCTTGTCTTTTATATTTTGAATTTGTTTTTTATTGTTTTGTAAAGTCTGTTCAATGAGTACATAAAAATGCCAAAAACAAAAAGAAGCTTAAAAGGATTGTAAAACTTCATTGAAAATGAAATTAACCTCTTTATGTTTCATAAATGCTACACCATGTTTGTTTTTTCTGTATAATTATTGAAGTTTTTGAAATTTGAGCTTTATAAGAACAATTTATTTATTTTTTCAGCAAAGGAAGTTTAATAGCGAACCATGCAGTCATAATGAATTCCACATCTACGACTGTCCAATATAATGTTGCTGCTGCCACACATAATCTTGTAAATGAGGGTGCTACACTTACAATTGATAACCAAACAGCTGGTGCCAGTACGGCTGCCATTTATGCACCAGGAGGAAATGGTACTTCATTACTCATACTACTTTTATTTTTTTAATTCCTAGGCTAAGTTATTCTTTTGATAAGATGATTAGATCATTCTTCCTCTATTTTCCCATTATCAATTCAATTATAGAAATTAAGTCAAAGAGTCAAAATGACACAATATGATTTGAAATTCTATTTATATTTAATAATTTGCTCTTAAAATACTTAGTTCAACAAAAATTGTATAGGAGGTTAGAAAATAACCAATGTATGCCTAAGTGTTTACATGTATTAGAAGGATTTTTGATAAGGCTATTTAACAGCATTTTATATGGATGTATATACTTTTAAATTTTTCTTTAAAAATAATTTATATCTGCGTGATAACAAACAATATAAAATAAAATTGGACATACACAAGAATTATTTGAATCCGTAATAATTTTGAATTCAGGAAAATCAGTACGAAAAACAAATTAATATGAAAACTAAGCAAACCAATAGTGTTAGCATGTGAGCATTGCAAAGGCAAATTTTACTTTTACTAATATTTTAGTATAAACTAACTAATCCCCTTAGCCATGTGTGAGTAAGCATGCCTAACCCTGTTAAGTTGGGTTAGGTATCATCATACATTTCTTGTCATTTTCCTGAATTCAAAATTAATCCAGATGCATTTAATTCCTTGTTTTAGTATGATTGTTTTATTTGCTTTGATGAATATATATAATATTTTTGAATTGATCTTACAGCTACAGTTACAACAAATACAACTAAGTGTGACACATTCTATACATGAAAACATGTCCGACAAGTCAGGAATGTTCTATCGCTGGTAATGGCGTACCCTATTGTGCGTAAGTAAACTTAGAATTTATTTATAATCTTTCTGTTAAATAAAAGTCTTTTTTTCTTTTATTTTTTATGGTTCTTAAGGTGGCTCGGGCCTATTCGAAGTTTCTATAGAATGCATGCATGAAATTGTGCTCAGTCGAATAGTCCCGATCCATCTTAAGTAAAAAGTATTTACTAAATATGCATGAGGAAAAAAAAAACTAAAGTTAATTATGTTTTTTAACGTCTCTGAAAATCAAAATTTTGAATAAGGCTCACTGGAGATCAACTAATGTTCATATGATGAAATCATAATTATTCAGTCAGTTTAATTGAAGTCTGGAGCTGACATGTCAGTTAAATGCTAGTAGTCTTGTTGTTATTTATGTATTATTGTCATTTTGTTTATTTTCTTTGGTTGAAATCTTCTGACATCAGACTCGGACTTCTCTTGAACTGAATTTTAATGTGCGTATTGTTATGCGTTTACTTTTCTACATTGGTTAGAGGTATAGGGGGAGGGTTGAGATCTCACAACATGTTTAACCCCGCCGCATTTTTGCGCCTGTTCCAAGTCAGGAGCCTCTGGTTTTTTGTTAGCTTGTATATTTTAATTTTAGTTTCTTGTGTACAATTTGGAAATTAGTATGGCGTTCATTATCACTGGACTAGTATATATTTGTTTAGGGGCCAGCTGAAGGACGCCTCCGGGTGCGGGAATTTCTCGCTACATTGAAGACCTGTTGGTGACCCTCTGCTGTTGTTTTTTATTTGGTCGGGTTGTTGTCTCTTTGACACATTCCCCATTTCCATTCTCAATTTTAATAGAAAAAATATTCTAAACGACAGTAGAGAGTTCTATTGTGGAATTTAACAGATACACTAGTTATGATTATGAGGATATCATTCTACTCTTTATAATTATATATATTTCCTAAAGCTATGCTTTACACAACTTACTAAAACGACTTTTTTAATTCATTTGTAATTTCATTTTTCTGTTTCATGAAGAATACTTGAAATAAATGTATTCTGAGGTTCGAATTTTTTTATTGCATTTTTGATCAGTAACAGTTATAATGTTGTTTTTGAGTTTTACAAATACAGTCGAACCTCGTTGTGTCTAACTCGGTTGTGTCGAAAACTCGGATGAGTGGAAGTAATTTCTCGGTCCCGGTAAAATTCTGTTGATCAATGCATAATTACCTCTGATGAGTCGAACTCGGTTGATTCGAATACTCGGTTAAGTCAAGTGAATTTTATAGTTCCGTCGAAGTAAAATCAATGTAAAATTACCCCGTGGTCTCGAAGTTCGAAAGTTAGAATTTTCGAAAGATGCAAGCCTAATGATAAAAATTCAAATCGGATGTATTTCTTATGTCACCTAATCATTTTCAAAAGAAATTAAAGCTGAGTAAACATACTTGTTTGTATAACAGTTTAAAATGACATGTTTATGAAGACCGCTAATTAACACTTTTGTTGATCATTCAAGCAGAATGTTAGTGTTGTTGAACATTTTTCACCTGACATAAAAACGAAACAAATTTAAATGACCCATGTCGAGATTAAATGAAACATTAGATTTAAAACTCATTAATTACAATAAATATTTGTATCTGTACTTGTGTGTTTAATAGCTTTTTTTGTAACCACCAACCAAGTTGCGGCACGCATAGTCTCAGATTTTCTTGAAACTTGGTTTGTTGGTAGCTATCGATAAACTTACAAGAAAAATGTTGACAAAAATGTATTTATGCCCCCGTTGCCATGGTTAACTCCAAAACGATAAAGGTGACGCCACCTAATTTTCAAATTGATCGTATTATGTGGCAATAAGCATGGTATACAAATTAAACAACATTTGCCTAAGGAAAACTAAAATAAGAGAACGGATACCAACTTTTGGGAAGTAGGGACGATGAACGTACAAACAGATGGAAAGGGTAACACTTAATGCCACGTCTGCTTTAGAGGGGCATAAAAAGGTTAACATTCATCATTTCAGGCCAGAAATTCCCCTGTAAATAGATAGTAGGTACATGTAGACCCTTTCACTCGGAATATTAAAGGTCCTTTCAGGGTTTTCTATTTATAACAATTTTTATGATGATGGACAATTTAAACTTGCATTTTATTCCTTCATTCTATTTAAGCCATGTAAGCCATCTTGGGATACATTTTCAAAGTACATTATAACTATAATGATGAGTATGTCCAAATTGGTTTGTGAAGAAGTCATATAATAAGATAATTTTTCCCAAAAAAGTTACATTTTAGACACTTTAAAAGAGTGTACTTCACTTGAATCAATCAGTTTGTGTTAAAGATTTGAACTGATTTGGTCATTACAAATACTTAAATTCAAGTTCAAATATGGAAATAAATCAAATTAGCTATTACATTTCATTTTAGAATGTTTTTAGTCTAAAATGGAAGTTGTCGAATTCATGTCTTGTCATAACATTTGTATAAGTAAGTACTGCTACCACTTCCATTTAAAACAAAATCCGTCTGACAATTAGCAAAAATTCTAACATATCAGTATTTTGGCATGACATAATTAATGACTCATTTTTAACGCGTGTGTTCACTGTATTGTCAAAGACGACTCCTATTTATCTAACACACGCTTTCTACTTTCTTATAAATAGCGTTAGAGTTTACTTTTTAAGTCAATGTAATAATTCTATATTTTTGGGTACAAAATGGGTCCTGATTGGCCTAGTCTGTTTGATTACTAAATATCAATTGGCACTGAGACTCTATTAAAATAACTTTTGCTAAACACACAAAGCATTTTTTAATAATTTTTGTTTAATCTTCCACTGTTGATATACAAAAATAGCATTGGATAAATGCAGGGTAGTTATTTAGTTAGGAAAGAGCATTTTATCTTGTGTGATGGGGATGATGGAAGTTTAACTAAATGAATTTGATAGTGTCTTGATCTGAAGATAAATAATATTGCCTAAACATCTCAAAGCAAATTTCTGTACATTTAGATGCAAAACTAAAACTACTTAAAATACAAAAACAGTGTGTACGCAATGAAAAAAATTTTTGACGAAAAATATAAATAATCAAGCCTTATAAGTTAAAACGAGTGAAAATGAATATATTGTCTATGCATAACTTCTTTGCTTGAAAGGTCAAAATCCAACCAAAATAAACTGGCGATCTCTTAGCAGTTATATTCCTTTTCTCTTCTTCTTGTAGATATAAATAATTTGTCTTTAAATAACATTTGTTTGTCTTCTGGAGAGTTTCTCATAAGACGACATCTTTTAAATTTTTGTAAATATGTGTAATCAGTCTCATGAAATTAAATTTGCTATATAATTTACTTTTCCGGATAAGACATGTGTTCTTAATATTATTTTTTTCTGAGTTTTGTCCAAATGAAATCTAAAATAAACCGTTGCTGTGCAGTTTTTCTAAATAATTAATTGGTTGCTATGCACTTTTTCAATATAAATCGACGGTTGCTAGACATTTTCCTAATATAAATAAATGGTTGCTATGCAGTTTTTTACTTTAAATGAATGATTGTTTGCAACTAATGTGATGACACCTATTAGACCTTTGAAGTTAGGTCTATGTAATAGTTTATATAGTCCTGAATGAAATCATATATGCTTTCTAGTACATTTTTTATCATATGATGGTGGTTGCTAAGCACTTTTTACATGACCGTGACTCTTTATTTTTCATATGTTGATAAAAAGTGGCTTAAAACATCCTGGTCATTTACTCCATGTTTAGTATGCCCTTTCTATTATATTTCCTTTCAAAATTCAATTAATATTCACAAGGTCAAAGGTCAAGGTCATCAATGACCTTTGACCTTTGGACAAATTTATGGTTATTTTATTGCCAATAGTTTGCACATCATAGCCATTTAATAATAATTACTTTTTGTGGATTATTTGAATAAAATGGCTACCTTTTAGAGGTAAAAAGGCAAAAATGACACATTTTTGTTTCCATAGCAACCATCTTAGAACCCAATTTCCCAAACATTTTGTTATAATTTTTTTATAAGAAACATTGATACTTTTCATTCATAACCACAGGTTAAATGGAGGTGGATGCAAAAATGTCTATTTTGTTCATACAAATTGTGTAAAATTTGTCTTCTGAACTATATTGAAAAATGACCTCTGCTTCTGCGGTTGTGACAATATTCAGCCAAAATATTTTTTATATATGACATTGCTATTTTGTTTGTTAAGTTTCATGTTTCTAAAAAATATTTACAAATATCATCAAATAAAACCTAGTTTTTATTACGAATAAATGCAAAGTAGTTATTTTTTCGAATCTAAATTCCTCGGGAAATCTCATTCACTTGGTTGCCATGGCAACCATGACCTAGCAACATTTGGATGGGTATTTTTCTTACTTTTTTACATGATCACATGTTTTGGCTAAGTTTCATGAAAATCGGTGACTATGCGTGCCGGCCCCCCTATATAAAATGGTTGGTGGTTACAGAGAATTGCTCTTAATTATTACAAGGGACCAAAAATGTAGATTGGATACACAATCATAAAGTGTCATATCGAACAAAGGCACGCTGTTCATTGTATCTAGTTTACACAAATCTCATACCGTATTTGATGCATTCCAAATTTATGACAACACACGAGATCTCAGATGAGTCGAACCTCGGATGAGTTGAATAATTTGGTTGGGTCCCTTCGACTTCGACACAACGAGGTTCGATGTATGTACTATGAAGAAGTATTAAACATATCTTTATTTTTGTTTTTAGGCCAATTGAGAGTACAGGTAAGTTTTGATAACGATGAATCTTGCTATAAAAATACATACCATAATAATAGGATATAAAGTAGCTGCCAATATACAAATGATAGAAGTACAGAAATTGCTAAAAACTGGAAAATTCCCTCCAAATTATTTTGATACTGAAATGTAGACCACCAACAAAAACGAAATTGCATCACACTCGGCAAGCTTATGCATGTATGAATAAGAGAGAACAAATTATCAAGGTGGCATTAAAAAATCATTGGGATATGGCTACCAAACAGACATATAAAGAAAGAGAAACAAGTTATATAATCAACAATTCATCTTATAGACTGGGTCTGACAGTAATATACATTTTAAATTTTAAAAAAGTTCTCAGAAAATTAATTTTGTAAATCAAATAATCTGTAATAACTATTTCGAGATTCAATTTCAAATCAATCATGTCAACAACTGATCTGTTTATTTTTTCCTATATCACATTTGATGTCATTGCTCATTTTATAGTATTTGTTGTTTGTTTGACAGCTGATAAACAGCAGATAAAAGTTGAAAACGTCTGCTGCAAATTAGTTGTTCATACATTGTCGTTTTTTTACTGAGATATTATGCCTTATCATTTCATTTAACTACTTAAATTTGTTTTCCTAAAATTTTCTAGCTATTAATTGATGTTTCATCTTATTATTTGATTTCAGATAATTTTCCACTGATAGTAGGCCTTGGCGTTGGAATCCCTTTGTTTTTCATAGTTCTAGCATTGATCATTGTCCTATGTGTATATAACAGTAAACGTCATAAAAGTAACTCGTTAGACGATGATGTTTTAGACAGGTAAGATTATAATAGAACTATCACGTTTAATTACTGTATATGCAATGTTATATATATGTTCAAACAGAAAACCATTTATTGTTTTGACAAATCCTCGTATTGGGTGAAAAGGTTACAATTTAAATCACATGCAGCCAAGAATACATAGTAAAAATCAGTTAAATCAATCAAAGATAACCCCTTTTATTGTTTGTCAGTCTGAACCATTTTAAGTATATTTGTAATAGCAATTTTTATATTCTGTCGATATAAAAAATGAGTTGCAAATTCTGCTCATTGAATAATCAGTAAATGATGTATCACATATTAATAAAAACACTAAATCAGGTGCTTGCAAATTGTGCTACATTCAAATAACTTCTCTAAAATATCTTATTGCATATGGTTTTTTTCTAAAAAGAAAGTATTGAATTAAACTAAAATATCTCAAGATAAAAAACACAATTTTATTGTAAACCTTCAACTGTTTCATTTCCAAATTGTACAGTTTATTTATCCAATATTTATTTGCTTGTCTCCAATATATATATAGTCTTTTGAACATATAACTGAAAAATGGCATTTATATTTCATTTTTTTTCCCTACAGAACAATGCCTACTCATGAAGGATATTTTACTGGTTCTATACCTAGTCGATTCTATAGCTGGAACCGCCCTGGTGATAGTGCATTCCATGGTCGTTGGGATGATGAGTCTGTTGATTCAGAAAGAGGAGTGTATGATAATGAGATGTTTCGTGGAAAAGATATCTATGGTAAATAAGACAATGCAAGAGTTGAACATTAGAGGTTGTTTCAATTAAAGCAAATAATGATATAAAAAAAAAATAAAATAATTGTTTACAAGTGTAATAAGAAAATAGGATTTTGAAAAGTTTAAAGAATGTGTCATATTTCAGCATTCAGCAATTGTGAAAAATGTATTATGTTAAAAGTTAAATGAGTTCTTTTTATAAGTATAATTACAAATTATAACGTGAATTTTGGCAGTCATGTAATAAGAAAGATCAGCAAAACACTAGTAACCCTGTATCATACATAAAAAACCACCAGTAGCCAACAATTTATATTTATCACTGATTTCTGATCACATTCTTGATTTTAGTCCATTTAAGGAAAGTTATTCCAAATTGAAGTATGTGCATAAATATCTTATAATGTTACTGTGTACATTTACAAACGGAACACAAGTTTAAACCCAAGATACAGGAGTTTATCAAATAAAAAATAATAAGCATAAAAGCAAAAGTTATGTCCAACATTAAGCCTGTGTGGCAGAGTTGCAATCTCAGTTTAAGAAGAATTGCAAAAGTTCATGAACTAAACATTTACTGACAAAATATATTATTTAAAGCATGCCAGTATAGAAGTACTAATGGGATTGTATTCTTAAAGAGTGGCCATGATAGTTGTAAACCTGTATGATAAAACAAGCTGTTCTGTGCAAATAACACAAATTTTTTATAAACCTTCATCAGATGTACAATTTGAGAAGTCACAGAATAAATACAAGATTATGTATAATAGAAAAACAAGGGATACGGAGTATTCATCCATGAAACAAAATTAGTTCATGTCCAACAATAAAAGAAGAAAAGAAACATGCATAAAAAAAAGTAACAGAACAGCCCTTTTATTGCATGTACATCTTAAACACAGTGTCAAGATGCAATTATTTCATGAAGAAATCTTGATTTTAAGACAAGGTCATATCTCATACATACTTGACGTTACGGAAGTTCTTTTAAAACAACATGTCAAAACCATTGAACAGCATTAAAACCAACTTGTAGCACAGTCCTCTTTGTTCCTGCTAAGCAGAAAAGATAACGATTATTTTTAGAACAAACATAGAATGCATATCTAATGAATTTATCGAGCCCTTATGAGTAACATGTACAAATACATTTACCGATAAAGATGGTCTTCTTGAATGTAGGAAAATAATAACTATCAAGGTGCGGCACATATGAACATTGTGCTCTGTAAATAAATGTAACAGACAAGCTTGAGAAATGTGCAGTGGTTAATATATTTACTTTTTCTTTTAATAGTGTATGATAACAATAAAGGAGGAAAACCTGCTTCATTTTCATGGGATTTTATGTTCAAAGGTTTACCGGGTAATGGTCAGGTAAGCATACACTACAAACCATTAAAAGTCTGAAATGGCCTATATCTGTACTTACCTCTACTGATTTTTACTCGACGAGTCTGAATTCGTCTGAGATTTACTTGATAATACTCGACTGTAGTCTGAACCATACTTAACAGTCTGAATGTGCACTTGACCAGTTCTTAACCGTTTTATACGAATCTGAACCGTACTAGACCTAGTCTGAACCGTACTCGGCCTAGTCTAAACCGTACTTGACCCAGTCTGAACCATACTCGACCTAGTCTAAAACATACTCGACCAAGTCTTAACCAAACTAGACCTATTCTTTGTATCTTCAACTGAATTTATCAATTAAGGATTTTTTTTAATAAAAATGAAATTTGAACAACAACTTGAAATTAAAAATGTACAGTATTGAAATTAAAATTTCACAATAATCAATATAATATATATCAACTTTTAAAATATAATGAAAACAAGTTAATTAAATAGTCTAAAAAAATGAATTGTGATTAATATTTTTAATATTATTAAACATTTTAAGAATATTTCGGAAGTATTTTATGGTAACTGGACTATTTTCACCATTACTTAAGCCTAGTATAGATTTATGGTGTCAGTTGAGTTCAGGTAATAATGCAGTGAATGTTTTTTTTTGAAAGATATATATAATAGAATATAAAACAACTAATAAATTAAAAAAAAATGAGAGCCTAATTGTTTTGTTTTCATCCTTGATAACCTTTTTAAAAAAGGAAATGTATTCCAAAGTAATAGTAAAAAAAAAATTCAATTAATTTAAGCATTTTTTTGTCAAATTAACATGGCATACATAAAGCACTTTAATATGTTCTAATTACCTCAGTACATGTGTGTTTTACAGGTAAAAAGAAAGCCCTATTTTCTTAAATTCGTGTATTACTTATCTAGTACATACATGTATATTCGAAAGGCCTTCTTATTTTCTTTAAACAGGATGTTGCAATTTTAAATCAATGTTATTTAAAATTTAATACCTCTGACCAGGTGTGATCTTATTTATGAGTTTGCCCCCAAGCAGAGGTTATACTTTATATTTCACCACTAATCAGAAAAACAATTTTATTTATCTATTTAATTTTATCCCTTTTTGATATAAATTATATATAATATCTTTTTTTATAAGGTTAAAATCTTTTATAAATTTTGTTGGCTGTTGTTATATATGTCAGTTAAAAAGAAATTTATTTTAACAGTTAAAAAAGTAAAGGTTTTTTGGTCTAGTATGGTTCAGACTGGTCGAGTATTGTTTAGACCTTTGGTTAAGTACGCTTTAGACTGGACAATAGGTCGAGTACATGTCGAGGATGGGTTAATACTGGTTCAGACTGGTCGAGTAATAGTTCAGACTATTTTCAACGGCAAAGATAAGGGTCAAGTACGATTCAGTACAGTCAAGTATGGTTCAGACTGGGGTCGAGTAATGTCAAGTAAAAGTCAGACCAATTCAGACTGGTCGAGTAAAAATCAATACAGTCGAGTACAGATATAGGCCATTTCAGACTTTAATGGTTTGTAGTGATATCAGAATATGTGATAGTTATTATATTGAGTTAGTGTTAACAAATGTGTAATATATATTGAAAAATTAAACAGCTATACATAATACAGTCCTTTTAATGTTTTAAATGCTGGTAGTTTATTAAACACTTTCAAGAAAAACATTAGACAGTGCTATATTCATGATATTGTTGTAATTAGAATGTTGGAAATAATAATTTTGATTTCATTAAACAATGGGTGCATTAGCTACAAGTCCATCTGCAAATATTGTGCCACCAGGACAAGCCATTTCACAACTGCAAAAAAGGAGTTTTAAAATCCTTATATGCAGTCAGTACATTTACAAAATAAGCAAAATGGCAGGCAAACAATACTCCTAAAAAAGGATTACATACATTAAGATTGAGCAATATACATGATCAAAGAAAGGGAGAAAAGATAATATATTTTAGCAGGGTTATGAGTTCCTGCCTTGTCACTTACATTATTAGTAGTACATGTCAAAAGAGTAATACAAGGGCTTGATATATAGAAGGCAAAATGTCTGAGAAGTACTAAAACTACTGAAAGCATAAAAATACCCGTAGAATAACACACAGCTTTAACATATTATAATCTTCAAGCATTTCAAACATCATAGTATCCTTTAAAATATAATGTTCTTATTCTGGAACTTGTGATCTCATAAGGTTACATGTGCTATTGTAATATGGAAGCACACTAATAAAATTGATAATGGAAATGGGGAATGTGCCAAAGAGACAACAACCCGACCATAGAAAAAAACAACAGCAGAAGGTCACCAACAGGTCTTCATTGTAGCGAGAAATTCCCGCACCCGGAGTCGTCCTTCAACTGGCCCCTAAACAAATATATACTAGTTCAGTGATAATGAACGCCATACTAATTTCCAAATTGTACACGAGAAAGTAAAATTAAAATAATACAAGACTAACTAAGGCCAGAGGCTCCTGACTTGGGACAGGCGCAAAAATGCGGCGGGGTTAAACATGTTTGTGAGATCTCAACCCTCTCCCTATACAGTACTACCTGTGACTTTATCTTATTAATGGTGGCCATAAAAAATATGTTCACCATGGTGGCCCTATATGTCCATCATCAAATAAAAAAGGTGTTTCTCAAATTAGTTTTCTAAAATCAAAATGGTTTATTATTGTAGATAGACTGATCTGCATTTAACATTGTTTAACATATGTTCATGATTGTCTGAGGACTTATGCTAAATAAAATTTAGGCAATTCATTATTTCTCTATTGAATAAAATATAAATATAAGAAATATTCATTACAACAAAATTTGATCATATTTTTATTGTAATATGATATAATTTTAAACATGATCCATGATGATTTAGAGGTTAAGCATTTCTTTTACTTTTTGTTCTTGGGTAAGAGACATTATTATGAGAAGGTAAATAATTTTCAAATAGATTATCTAAAGCTGTTTTGTTAATTTTACAATCAAGGTAGTACTGTTCTTCATTGACCAACAAGTGGTACAGTTTACATATTCTATCCTGTATAGGAATTATATATTGTCTACTATTTTCTATTCATAAATTATGACCAACAATTATCTGCCTATTGACACAATCGAGTTTACAGTTTTTATCATAAGTTTTTATTCTTAGATTTTTCTTTAAATCATTTTTTATTAAGGACTTTAAAAGTCTAAATTCATTCAAGTCCCTGCAATTATTAACTTTATCTAAAAGGCCTAGGTTGAGTGAAATATTCTTTTCAAATGTTACCAATAATATGTATCATGCCAGTCAAGGCCAGCACTTTCGAAAATATAATACACAGAACAAAATTATGATTTAATTAATAGACCATAAAAGTGTCACCATCTTTAGAAGTGCACTTAATTTTTTCTGGAGACAAATTTTGACAGAAATTAACCAAACTGAAGATAACATATTTAATAATTTTCAAGACGATTTCTTTAAATAATTTCTTTTCATAAGATTCACTTCATTCAGACATAAGAACATTTTCATTATGATTAGCATTTTTAATGAACATTCTATCAAAATTTGATGATGATAGGCATTTGGAAAATAAGTCTAAATTCAGTGATTGTTTGTGCACAACTCTTGTTTTGAGATTTGAAAATATTTAGATAAACAAAATTAGTGTTTTCCTAAACCATATAATGATACTTGTAGTTTTCCTGAATAATATTAGATATTATCAAAAAAATTTGTAAAAGGATTGATATTGATCATTTTAGTTTTTTAAGAAACTGACTTGTCTTATTTCTTTCATTAAAAAAAAATCATTTGCATGATTATTAGTTATTACAAGGATTGGATAGTATACTATACAAATCCTTGGTTATTATTAATAGCAATAATTCATTTAATAATGCAAACAAAACAATTGAATACAATGTACATCATGTACATTAACCTTTTACTAAAAAACAATTATTGAAAGTCTGTTTATTTCAAATGCTAGTCAATAACTTTATCTTTCACTTTTTGCCATTTCTACTCAAGATTCTTACCAAGAAGAAATTAAAAGAATAAGAAACAAAAAAGAAATAAAAAAAACCATACAAAAATGAAAAAAAAAACAATAAGAAAAATAAAAAAATTATATAAAATTAAAGACCCAAAAAATAATAATAGATTTACAGACTTAAACAATATTTTATTCTACATTTTCAAAAAAAGTTGAAATGTCAATTTTAAAAGAAACCTGAGTTACCTGTACAGGTAAATATTAATGAAACATACCAGCTGAAAACTTCAACCCTGATTGATTTTAACAGGTAACATGATTAGATAAAAAAATCTACCTATGTTTTATGACCCCAATAAATGGCCAACATCTCAAGATTGAATACCCCAATAAATGTTCACCATTGAATGTTGACCATGCAAGAGGGTTGACATAACTAAGAGGATGTCACGGGTTGTACTGTACCTCTAGTCAATGTAGAAAAGTAAACGCATAACAATACGCACATTAAAATTCAGTTCAAGAGAAGTCCGAGTCTGATGTCAGAAGATGTAACCAAAGAAAATAAACAAAATGACAATAATACATAAATAACAACAGACTACTAGCAGTTAACTGACATACTTGAAATGCTTAGTCTCAAAATTAAAAGTTAGACTTTTCATATTGCAATTGTCATGACTAAACCTTTCTTGTTACAGTATCATATAAAGAGACCAGAAACAAATCCTAAACCTAACCCAGTTTTTTCGGTAAGTTTATTATTTACATAGACTTAAATCATTGGTAATCCAGTTAGTTTAAGTTTGTAAAATTAAGAACATGTATACACATTTGTTGATGTCTGAATATATAAAATGTTGCAAAATTATCAGTCAAAACTGATATTCTGTTAGAACTAGACAACAATATGTTACAATATCATACAGTCATAGGACAAAAGTGAGTTCTCACTCACAAAATGTCCTATCATTTCAACTTAAATCGATATTTTTCAAAAAATTATTTCCAAATAAATTTATGAGCGATTTTTATAAAATAGATACCATAAGATGCAGAAATGTCTGAAGTTTTTAGTATATAACTGCTAACAGATGGAAAGTTGACAATTTTAAAATTAAAATTACAATAAATAAAAATCTAATACTAATTGCAGATGTAGTTCCTTACATTAAAAAATAAAAACTAAATAACTTATGGAACTAATGTAATTTTAAGGAAAATGGTTATTATCAATAATACATTTTGTGGTGAGATGCTTTATTGACTTAATAAAATAAATGCTCACTGAAAACCAGTTATCATTTTGTTCTGGTGTATATTAATTTGCCAATAATTTTAATGTTAAAATAAGTTCTTAGAAAGATGCAAAACAATTTAATGTTGCTTTAAATTTTTTTGCTTTATTTTGTATATTTCTATTATAGAAAAAAGGTGGAGGTCCGTCAACTGATGCATAGATGACTAAGAATGGTTAAATAAATTTTAATAAGTATTCCTCTAAGAGGGCTTCCATATACCCATGTGCCAATATTAGAGATATTCTTCATCTAATGAAATAGAGACATGAAAAAATTGACATTGAATATGTGCTTTGTGAATTATGTAATTGTCATATTGTATATCCTAATGTCAAAACTGTGTTTTAAAAGTGAGGCATATCGAATGTATATACAGCTGATTTGTGAAGTCAGCTGTAAGTAAAAATTTCATACATTTTAAAATAATGATCTTTATACTTGACTGACGCTGAATTGTAATTAATTTACAGGTAAAATACTATAAAATCATGAATGATTTATTGTAAAAAAAAAAATTAAAAAAAATGTAAATGTGTTTTATACTGATAACACAGAGGAAGAGAATAACACAACACAAGACAGGTTTTTTCTGATGGACAGAATCAACGCAAATATTTTGGTGTTAATTATTTTGATGATATTTATACAGGGTTTATTATGTAAACTGTGAATATTTTATATGAAAAAAATCAGTAGATAATTTATATATCAGACGGAATCATTTTAATGGCAACTTATGTATAAAGGAATAAATGTGATTATGTACAATATGAACTTGTTTTTTCACTGTCTATCTTTTTTCATCACAACTTTTATCATCATATTAAGCATCACATATTGTTCATCATTTTTAGATTTTTTTTGTGTCTGAATTTTCCATTGAATATTTAGTTTGAACACGTTAAAAGACAAATTTTCCTTTATTGAAAACAAGCAATTCTTCTTTTGCACTTATGGCCAAAAATTGTTTATGTACAGATTTGAAATAGATTTTTTCAAAATGATATAGTTAAAATTGCATTTTAAATTATCTCAAATGGGATTTTGAGAAAGGCCAGTTGTGGGATTATAAATCCATATTTGACATAATGAATTTAAATGTTGTCATTACATAATCTTCAAACCTGTATTATGGTTTTTTTTCAACATTGCAATTTTCAAAACACATTTCAAATTTTTGAAATTTTATTTTTCAACAAATTCTGAATTTGACGGGTGCAATCTAGATACATTATTGATATAGTTTCTTCAATGATACTAAAAACGTTTATTATTCTCTATATGAGTCGTTCAATAGCGTTTAAATTTTTTTATTAATAACGAAATTCATAGGCATTATCATTCCGTAATGCCTGTTTTCCCGTTTGAAACTTCTTACTAATTAATGGTTGAAAATTTCCACTATTTTATCAATCATGCCTAACAATTGTTTTAAATTGACCTTTTAAATTGTCCTAAAAAAAGTACTATTAATCTGAAGTGTAGTTAGATATTTTTTTTTTAATTTGTTAATTCTTGGTTTTACTTTATTTATATACATGAATGTGAGTGATGTAAGTTTAGGTTAATGGATGCAAATTTGAAGAATGAGTGCAATCATTTTATAATGTACCATTTCCAATCAAATTGTTTAATAATATATGCATTTTATTGTGCTATTAGTAATGCCATATATATACATTTAAACTTTTAGGTTTACATTCAGGGATTTAGATTTGTTGAATCAAAAATACTTAATATCTTTAAGTTTTATTTGATTTTATTGATGTTGATTTTTAATTATTTAAAACAAATAGTATGATTATGAAGTTACGTTTGTTTATAGGAATATGTTATATTATAATATTTCATATTTAGCATATTTGGTTGAGATAAAATCAGTTTCTTAAAATAAAACTTTTAAGTTTTGAATGAAACATGATTGCATATCAATATTTTGTTAAATATGCCAAAATCAAAAACAGCTAACAATTTGTAGGCAGTTAAGCAAGCAATAATTGTTAATAGATTTGAAGTTCTATTATATGTATATATGTAATAAGGTATGGTCCATAGAAATATTGTTATATTATGCATTTATATTTTTCAAAAAATCAAAATTTATTTATACATCTAAATTATATATTTAAGTATAAAAATAAAAATATTTTTTTTAATGAAGTGTTTTTTGTCAAAATACCTGCTCAGTTAGATATTGGAACATTCTTTTTTTATGGCTTAATGGTGGAACTTTACACGTTAAGGAGGCTTACGGTTACAAAATTTTCAGCAAAAAATTAAAGATTTGTTTTTTTTTATTACAAATTTTATTTATCACACTACTAGTTATTACTGTATGATATGGTACAAAAATCAACCAAAGAAATCGATTCGTTTTGGCCCCAGATGACAATTAAAATGTTTATATCATTGAAAAAGCTCCAAATTATCTCACTTCGGTGCAAAAATGCCATTTTTTTTGCATTAGATTTGAAATATCTTTTTTACTCATTAGTGACCTATATTTTTAGCTCACCTGGCCCAAAGGGCCAAGTGAGCTTTTCTCATCAATTTGCGTCCGTCGTCGTCCGTCGTCGTTAACTTTTACAAAAATCTTCTCCTCTGAAACTACTAGGCCAAATTAAACCAAACTTAGCCACAATCATCATTGGGGTATTTAGTTTGCAAAATGTGTCCGGTGACCCTGCAAATCAACGAAGATGGCCGCCATGGCTAAAAATAGAACATAGGGATAAAATGCCGTTTTTGGCTTATAACTCAAAAACCAAAGCATTTAGAGCAAATCTCACATGTGGTAAAATTGTTTATCAGGTCAAGATCTATCTGCCCTGAAATTTTCAGATGAATCGTAAAACCTGCGATTTAAAACCACATCCTGACACATAGACGAAGGAGCAGTTTGGTTTTAATGGCTAAAGAAAAAATAAAAAATCTAGAAAAAAGATCGCAATCAGTGTTCAGGTTCTCTAGCTTTGTTTTTTGACAAAGAAGTTTCCAGTTTCATTTTACGGCTCTTATATGGAAATGTTTTTTTTCATCTGGTTAAAAAAAGCAGATTTTCGTTCGTTTCGCATTTCCTTCAAAAGATCGTGCTGTTTTGACCCAATATCTTCGAGTTTGTGTACATATCTTACCTACTTCTGAATCAACAATTTCCTTAGAAGAGTAAATTTTGTACAAATCTGACGACTCTTCTAGAAATGGAATATCAAACTTATTCATCACTTTAAAAAGCCTTTAAAGTTTTTCGAAGAAGTCCTTTGGTGTTTTCGTAGAGTCTTCGTGACGTCGTTCTTCTGTTGTAGAATGACTCAAACCACTAAATCTTTTAAATTCATCTACCAGTCTACTGACTTCTGGTTCAGCTACCATCTGTCGTCTCGAAGGTATCTTCGATTAAACGTATGCTACCAACATCGCCGTTCACGACTTATTATTCTGTGTTTGTGTCTGATCAATTGTAAGATAAGACATCAACTTGCTGGCCTTTATTATTAAATAAAGTAATAATTATACTCGACAAGACGGGACATAATCTCGACAATCCATAACTAGACTAATCGACCTAGATCTCAAATTTACCTAATAAGTTTGATTGATTACTTGATAATCTTGGTATAGTCTAAATATGGTTTCGACCAAGGCTCGACTAGTCTTGACTGGTATCTAACAGGAATCGACCTGTCTTTACCTGTTTTTCGACCTGTTTCGACAAAATTTTAAAACCAATAAATTGGTTATAAATAATCTACGTTTTGTAGTCACAGATTTGAATAAGTGTAACTTCACCTTTCTAGCATTGCAACAGTATATACTTTGAAGTATAGATTGGTATATTGTTAAGACTTAACTTTACAATATTTTTCTGGTTCAAAGTAAATTTGAATTTTATTTTTTAAATGAATTTTGATAAAAGATAAACGGGTACATCGTTAAACCACCAAAACTGCCTTAGTGCACTATAAGCTTCTACAAAATCTTAAAAACTGCACAACAACGTTTTATGAAAGCATTATTAGGCGAGTGACATTCAGACCTAAAACATATTTTTAATGCACCTATCTAACACACAGCTATATTATATATCATTCGAAAGGAAAACAAATGTAGAATCCATTTTCCCGGTCGTGAAAGTGAAATATGGTGCAATTTTTTTTTAAATTGGGGTCAAAGGTCATTCATAAAAAAATCAAAAGAATAGCACTTATGTAGTATTATTGTCGTATTTGAAGCAGCTGGTAATATAGTAAATTCAAATTTTACTTTACACGATACTATGATGACGTCTCACTAATTCTTAGTTGCATATCGTTCATGGTTTGGCGATAATTAACGTCATTTTGATGTTTTCACTCTGCTATAGGTAAAACGGTACTTTTTACAAAAACGACGTATAGTAACAAATATTTGACCTTAAATGTGTTATTATTTACTATAATTGATGGTGTGCCATGCAAAATAAAAAAATATATGAAATATTTGTAAGTTTGCCGAGTAAAAGGGATAGAAAACAACGCAATACTAAAGAGGGTAAAAAGTAGACGTCTTTGTCACATCAACAGTGACAATAGTCTCCTGTTTGTTAACAGCCTACAAACCGTGTCAAGATCGGAAATCACTATCTTCATGTTTAATACAACCACAAGCAAAATTAAAGAAGATGTATGAATCACATTCTGTTCGTCCGTCAGTCCCCTCTTGTTTGCGGCCCGTGTCGAGTTAAATCAGGTAACTTATACATGTATACACAGATATACAGTTCATCCAAAAACCAATGATTTCAAATATAAAATGGATTGCTTTGAACTTTAGAACTGATGTTAGTCACACTTAGTTCAGAAATGTATTATATAGGATGACACGTGGTTTTTCATAAATTAAATCAGTTCAATTAGACGTTGACATTGACATTTGAGCCGTCAAGTTTCAAACATTGTTTGATTCGTGCTTGTCTGGTTTGTGTCCGGTCCATATCTTTTGAACAGTTGAATCTGGGTTTTCCAAACTAAGTATGCATCTACATCCTATACTATGGGATGGCCATAAACTAAAATCAGGTCACTGTGATATGGATCCAATCATAATGGAATTTCGTCCGCGACATACATAGCTGCAAAGCTAAGGTTTTACCAAACTTCAGATACAGAATAAAATTGAGAAAGGAAGTCGGTTTCACAAAAATACTCAAAACAAGATTAATCGTAAGTAAACTGAATTCATGACTTACGATCAGCTTTAGTCGTAAGATTTGTTGTGAAACTGACCCCAGATGCAAAAATTAGAATGCGGTGATTTACAATCTTAAGTTAGGTCCCACGGTGACCTAAATTTGACATTTGGGATTATATACTTTACAAACACTTTAATTTCTTAACGTATTTTTGTTATTACGACTGCATTTATTTTCACTCACATTTATGCAGTCATAAACTTTGCAGTTAAAAATGCAAGCATTGATTTCTTACCCGTATTCAAAATTTAGATATATATAGATATTTATCAACTTATATGCATTTGCGGGATTTAGTTCGGCTTAACCTATATATAGTTTTTTTTGTCATTCTGGGGGAGTTTCTGTGAATAATCTATTCCTTTAAAAGAAACGAAATAAAACTAATTTATTACAAATAATTTGATTTTTAACAATATAAGACAGTCGAAATTCATATTTTAAAATTGAGCCTGTGAAGCTTTTGCTTTACTGGAACAATTCCTAATACTTCGCTGTTAGTGACATATTGCAGTGTAACAGAAGCTTACAATGATTTCAGTACATGCACAAGTTCCCTAATGCATATATTTTTCCTTTACAAGAACAAATTTATCAAATCCTGAAGAAAGTATGACGTATTAAGACCACTTTTGTCATCCGTACTCATACTTGGGTAAACCTACTGCCATATTTGTTTGTTATGACGCCAAGTCTTTGTTTGCTAACTTTCAGAACATGTAGTTTGAATGATGATGATGCACTTGGTGGTAGGCGTGACACGATGGCAATCTTTTTGGTTGGACGTCTGATATGAAGATTGCTCAAATCGTCTTGATTAGACTTATACATATTTATTTTTGGTTTCGGACATTTTAGAGTTTTCTTGCAGCACCGATCTATGTGTCATAATGAATAACAAATCAATCTGAAAGATATCAGGCATTTGATCGATTGTTTACGTTAGTCACGCGTTTCGTCTACATAAGACTCATCGGTGATGCTCGAACCAAGTAAAACTTCGAAGAATATTAAAAAACACGTAATCCTATTCAAAATACGGCTTGGGTAATATATACGCCTAAGGTAGAACATTTATTGTATTTCAAATATCTACGAAGAATTCAAAATTTGTCAACTGAATGAATAGATATCCCCATATATTAAAGTATTTATAGCATGTCAACATACAGGCTCTCGACGTGGCCCTAGAACATATACTATGCTTCCTCTAAAATACTGACCAAATTTGCATCATCAATAAGTCTACCGTATGCGATGGTTAAAACGGTAGGAAATAAAAAAGGTGGACATATCTCACGTTCAAATTCATGGGAAAAATATCAGATTTGACACATTTTTGCGTACTTTAAGTTGCAAATCTTAAATGTGCATTGATCCAATTGAGAGACAAGTAATTTTCAATAGTTATTCATAATCTCTGCCTTTTGTAATTGCAAAACAACTAAGAATAATAAGAAAAAACGTTGACATCTCAGCTTCCATGGTCTTTTGATTTTTTTTTATACTTTGCGTAATATTTGTACCAAACAAATTTCCTTCATGGTTATTCATACTCTTTTTCAAAGCATTTAGGTCCGTTAACTTGAGGGAAATTAACAGAGAAAACGATTTCGGAAATTTGATTGAAAAGGGGGAGTGTGTAAAAGTGTATAAAATCCAGAATAATACAGTAATAACGATATGTATTAAACAAGTAATGAACTTTTGAAGAATACGAACATCATTAATTTGGGTTTCAAGCCGAAAATATTTAAGAAACGAAAACAAAATATGAAAATTGGCACCATTTTTATAAAAAATTTCAAAAATGTTACAAATTTTTTTTTTTTCTCGCAAAAATAACTTTTTTTTATTTTGAAAAGTATTTTTTATACATTGAGATGTTAACGTACATAATTTTTGCATTATGACAACAGAAAATAAATCTACATGCTAATTTTTCACGCTGTTAGTCATTTTTCAATTTGGAATTATTTCTCGATTTTAATTCAATTTTTACAAAAATTTCACCGTACGATTTTTTTACGACCGAACCAAAAAAGGAAGTTCAGATATTATACTATAACATATGAAAAATTCAGCTGTGTGTTAAGTGGGTGCATTAAAGTCACTAACTAAGCGTCTTTTCTGAAAATGTCACTCGCCTATATACCTGTATTTTTGTTTTGGGTGATTTTATCTTTTCTCTTATTATTGATATTAACAGATTTTGTTTGATGACATGCGTCAGTAGTCAACATGTAATAAAGTTGCTGATTCATGAAATAATAAAGTGATTATTTCTGTAGTTATTAACGTAAGAATTTACAAATCCTTGATTAAAGTGCTCTTTTTTTTCTTTTCTTTTGTTTTGAAAAAGACGTAGAAACTGCGAAATATTACAAATGTTTTTTCAATAAATGTAATTAGACATATGGAAATATTTGCTATTATTAACAGATGATCAACAACCAAATTGTCTTATTTCATATATATAAGTTATTGAGAAATTACCCTCTTTGTTTTCATAATTTCAGTTGATGATGATTAAAACAATCTAAGTAATATTATTTATTAGAAGGTAACTACAAAATGTTGGTTCCCTGGGTCATGTTTTTTATTAGGCCTAAAACATTTTTTGTTATTGATAGATATGCAATAAAAGGAGAGTAGGCGATTCATATCACAAGTCATTGAATGTTTTGGACATTTGATTAAAAACAACTTTTATATGACCAGCTTCTTAAAATAAGTTATTGGTCGGGGCATTTTTGTTTAAATGGAAAATGGGAAAATAATAAAATTTAATTACAGATGAATTAATGAACACAACACAATAATTTTTATTTCAATAATCTATTTTTCGTGTTATTAAAATGTACTAATAGGCAACTACATATAGACAAATGCAAAGTATAGCAGGGATTTATTTTAGATGAATCATATTATTAAAGTTCTAGAATGTTCCATTTTAAAAAGATTATTCTGTAACATTAAACATAGAAAACCTGATTAAGATATGTTTTGCCAAGCTATTTTTACATTTTAATCATGTTTAAATGCAGTAAAACAATTAAATAAAAAATCATATTTCAATTAAGAGAAGGGAACAAATCAGAAATAAATATTCCCTTGAATGGTAAAGACTAATCCATACCACGTCGAGACTTAAGTTAAAAGTCCAGACTTGTCGAGACTAGAAACACATTGGTCGAGACTAGTCGAGACTAGTCAATCATTGGTCGAAACTGGTCGAGCTAAGGTTGAGACCAAATTCAGACTATAGCAAGTTTGTTTAAATGGGAAAATGGGAAAATAATAAAATTTAATTACACATGAATTAATGAACACAACACAATAATTTTTATTTCAATAATCTATTTTTCGTGTTATTAAAATAAATAAATAGGCAACTACATATGGACCAATCCAAGTATAGCAGGGATTTTTTTTTAGATAAATCATATTATTAAAATTCTAGAATGTTCCATTTTAAAAAGATTATTCTGTAACATTAAACATAGAAAACCTGATTAAGATATTTTTTGCCAAGCTATTTTTACATTTTAATTATGTTTAATTGTAGTAAAACAATAAAATAAAAAATCATATTTCAATTAAGAGAAGGGAACAAATCAGAAATAAATATTCCCTTGAATGGTAAAGACTAATCCACACCACGTCGAGACTTAAGTTAAAAGTCCAGACTTGTCGAGACTAGAAACACATTGGTCGAGACTAGTCGAGACTAGTCAATCATTGGTCGAAACTGGTCGAGCTAAGGTTGAGACCAAATTCAGACTATAGCAAGTTTGTTTAAATGGGAAAATGGGAAAATAATAAAATTTAATTACACATGAATTAATGAACACAACACAATAATTTTTATTTCAATAATCTATTTTTCGTGTTATTAAAATAAATAAATAGGCAACTACATATGGACAGTGAAAAGTATAGCAGGGATTTTTTTTAGATGAATCATATTATTAAAGTTCTAGAATGTTCCATTTTAAAAAGATTATTCTGTAACATTAAACATAGAAAACCTGATTAAGATATTTTTTGCCAAGCTAATTTTAAAACAATAAAATAAAAAATCATATTTCAATTAAGAGAAGGGAACAAATCAGAAATAAATATTCCCTTGAATGGTAAAGACTAATTCACACCACGTCGAGACTTAAGTTAAAAGTTAAGACTTGTCGAGACTGGAAACACATTGGTCGAGACTAGTCAATCATTGGTCGAAACTGGTAAGCTAAGGTTGAGACCAAATTCAGACTATAGCAAGTTTATAAACTACTCAATCAGACCAAAGTCGAATACATATTAGTACAGTTAATTACTATCAGAACTATGTCCAGATTTGTTGTGTCAAATCTGTGCTCGTTAAAAAAAATATGGTCTTGTACTGTAGATTCATTTTTATTCGTTAGATACCAATTGTCGAGGATTTCGTGGTGACAGGGAAATCACGAATTTAAATGGTCAATAAATTTCGTATTTGCTGTATGATTAACTTTAGAAAAACCACGAAATCCAATATCCACGAAAATGCGAATTTGTCTCAATCCACGATATTGGTTCCCATGAAAATTAATGAATCCACAGTATGTATTTTTATTTAATTCATTTGAACAGAAAAACGTAAATATACATGCATGTATATATCGTTCAGTAATATTTATTTTAACAGAAATTTCAAAATATCTGGCTATTTATCAAGCTTCTGTGATATTGCTATATATATGCTTCAGAAACTCCAACTGAAGGAAGCGATCTACCAGAGGCAACGACAAAAAGTGATTCGTCAACAAAAAAGACTACATTGACAGCGCAAAAGAAAACAACTCAGGACGCCTTAACAGAGAGAGTAACACCCACGGATGTCACACAAAAAGGTATAGTAACTGAAAACACCGTAACAGATGAAGCTATAAATTAAGTTGAAACAACAACTGAAGGTTCCAAATTATTTAAGTTTGGATATTTTTGTTTAAATTAAATAATATTTACCTGTGCTTTTATGATGAAATTGCTGTAGATAACAAACTAAAACCGCGACTACAAAAGGAAAACAACGGTACAGTGAACTGCACCAAAACAAACCCACCAAATTACATAGAAACTGACTACTTAATAGCCATTTTTCTAACTCGGTACAGGACTTTTTAAGAACAAAATGTGGGTTGGACCTTGTTTTGTGGCTTTCCAACAAACCCGCTATTGTTACAATGGTAAAGAAAAACCTGCTAAAATGACAGGACTACGTGGCAGAAATACAGTTCAAACAAACGCAAGAACACTTTGCAAAGAGATATACATAAATAAATGTACCTCAACAACGAGTATCAACAACGAATCAGAATTTCCTTGAGGAGTAATACAACTATATTATATTGCCTTAAATGAGATGTCTTTTTTTTATCTTAGCATTTTTTTAAGTGATGATGA
>CM034353.1:76944394-76973451 GCA_019925275.1 Mytilus edulis
GAAGTGTTTTTTATCAAAATACCTGCTCAGTTAGATATTGGAACATTCTTTTTTTATGGCTTAATGGTGGAACTTTACACGTTAAGGAGGCTTACGGTTACAAAATTTTCAGCAAAAAATTAAAGATTTGTTTTTTTTTATTACAAATTTTATTTATCACACTACTAGTTATTACTGTATGATATGGTACAAACATCAACCAAAGAAATCGATTCGTTTTGGCCCCAGATGACAATTAAAATGTTTATATCATTGAAAAAGCTCCAAATTATCTCACTTCGGTGCAAAAATGCCATTTTTTTTGCATTAGATTTGAAATATCTGTTTTTACTCATCAGTGACCTATATTTTTAGCTCACCTGGCCCAAAGGGGCCAAGTGAGCTTTTCTCATCAATTTGCGTCCTTCGTCGTCCGTCGTCGTTAACTTTTACAAAAATCTTCTCCTCTGAAACTACTGGGCCAAATTAAACCAAACATAGCCACAATCATCATTGGGGTATTTAGTTTGAAAAATGTGTCCGGTGACCCTGCAAATCAACGAAGATGGCCGCCATGGCTAAAAATAGAACATAGGGATAAAATGCCGTTTTTGGCTTATAACTCAAAAACCAAAGCATTTAGAGCAAATCTCACATGTGGTAAAATTGTTTATCAGGTCAAGATCTATCTGCCCTGAAATTTTCAGATGAATCGTAAAACCTGCGATTTAAAACCACATCCTGACACATAGACGAAGGAGCAGTTTGGTTTTAATGGCTAAAGAAAAAATAAAAAATCTAGAAAAAAGATCGCAATCAGTGTTCAGGTTCTCTAGCTTTGTTTTTTGACAAAGAAGTTTCCAGTTTCATTTTACGGCTCTTATATGGAAATGTTTTTTTTCATCTGGTTAAAAAAAGCAGATTTTCGTTCGTTTCGCATTTGCTTCAAAAGATCGTGCTGTTTTGACCCAATATCTTCGAGTTTGTGTACATATCTTACCTACTTCTGAATCAACAATTTCCTAAGAAGAGTAGAAAGCCTTTAAAGTTTTTCGAAGAAGTCCTTTGGTGTTTTCGTAGAGTCTTCGTGACGTCGTTCTTCTGTTGTAGAATGACTCAAACCACTAAATCTTTTAAATTCATCTACCAGTCTACTGACTTCTGGTTCAGCTACCATCTGTCGTCTTGAAGGTATCTTCGATTAAACGTATGCTACCAACATCGCCGTTCACGACTTATTATTCTGTGTTTGTGTCTGATCAATTGTAAGATAAGACATCAACTTGCTGGCCTTTATTATTAAATAAAGTAATAATTATACTCTACAAGACGGGACATAATCTCGACAATCCATAACTATACTAATCTGTATTCGACCTAGATCTCAAATTTACCTAATAAGTTTGATTGATTACTTGATAATCTTGGTATAGTCTAAATATGGTTTCGACCAAGGCTCGACTAGTCTTGACTGGTATCTAACAGGAATCGACCTGTCTTTACCTGTTTTTCGACCTGTTTCGACAAAATTTTAAAACCAATAAATTGGTTATAAATAATCTACGTTTTGTAGTCACAGATTTGAATAAGTGTAACTTCACCTTTCTAGCATTGCAACAGTATATACTTTGAAGTATAGATTGGTATATTGTTAAGACTTAACTTTACAATATTTTTCTGGTTCAAAGTAAATTTGAATTTTATTTTTTAAATGGATTTTGATAAAAGATAAACGGGTACATCGTTAAACCACCAAAACTGCCTTAGTGCACTATAAGCTTCTACAAAATCTTAAAAACTGCACAACAACGTTTTATGAAAGCATTATTAGGCGAGTGACATTCAGACCTAAAACATATTTTTAATGCACCTATCTAACACACAGCTATATTATATATCATTCGAAAGGAAAACAAATGTAGAATCCATTTTCCCGGTCGTAAAAGTGAAATATGGTGCAATTTTTTTTAAATTGGGGTCAAAGGTCATTCATAAAAAAATCAAAAGAATAGCACTTATTTAGTATTATTGTCGTATTTGAAGCAGCTGGTAATATAGTAAATTCAAATTTTACTTTACACGATACTATGATGACGTCTCACTAATTCTTAGTTGCATATCGTTCATGGTTTGGCGATAATTAACGTCATTTTGATGTTTTCACTCTGCTATAGGTAAAACGGTACTTTTTACAAAAACGACGTATAGTAACAAATATTTGACCTGAAATGTGTTAATATTTACTATAATTGATGGTGTGCCATGCAAAATAAAAAAATATATGAAATATTTGTAAGTTTGCCGAGTAAAAGGGATAGAAAACAACGCAATACTATAGAGGGTAAAAAGTAGACGTCTTTGTCACATCAACAGTGACAATAGTCTCCTGTTTGTTAACAGCCTACAAACCGTGTGAAGATCGGAAATCACTATCTTACATATTAAATACAACCACAAGCAAAATTAAAGAGGATGTATGAATCACATTTTAAGTCTGTTCGTCCGTCAGTCCCCTCTTGTTTGCGGCCCGTGTCGAGTTAAATCAGGTAACTTATACATGTATACACAGATATACAGTTCATCCAAAAACCAATGATTTCAAATATAAAATGGATTGCTTTGAACTTTAGAACTGATGTTAGTCACACTTAGTTCAGAAATGTATTATATAGGATGACACGTGGTTTTTCATAAATTAAATCAGTTCAATTAGACGTTGACATTGACATTTGAGCCGTCAAGTTTCAAACATTGTTTGATGCGTGCTTGTCTGGTTTGTGTCCGGTCCATATCTTTTGAACAGTTGAATCTGGGTTTTCCAAACTAAGTATGCATCTACATCCTATACTATGGGATGGCCATAAACTAAAATCAGGTCACTGTGATATGGATCCAATCATAATGGAATTTCGTCCGCGACAGACATAGCTACAAAGCTAAGGTTTTACCAAACTTCAGATACAGAATAAAATTAAGAAAGGAAGTCGGTTTCACAAAAATACTCAAAACAAGATTAATCGTAAGTGAACTGAATTCATGACTTACGATCAGCTTTAGTCGTAAGATTTGTTGTGAAACTGACCCCAGATGCAAAAATTAGAATGCGGTGATTTACAATCTTAAGTTAGGTCCCACGGTGACCTTTATTTTAACATTTGGGATTATATACTTTACAAACACTTTAATTTCTTAACGTATTTTTGTTATTACGACTGCATTTATTTTTACTCACATTTATGCAGTCATAAACTTTGCAGTTAAAAATGCAAGCATTGATTTTTTACCCGTATTCAAAATTTAGATATATATAGATATTTATCAACTTATATGAATTTGCGGGATTTAGTTCGGCTTAACCTATATATAGTTTTTTTGTCATTCTGGGGGAGTTTCTGTGAATAATCTATTCCTTTAAAAGAAACGAAATAAAACTAATTTATTACAAATAATTTGATTTTTAACAATATAAGACAGTCGAAATTCATATTTTAAAATTGAGCCTGTGAAGCTTTTGTTTGCTAACTTTCAGAACATGTAGTTTGAATGATGATGATGCACTTGGTGGTAGGCGTGACACGATGGCAATCTTTTTGGTTGGACGTCTGATATGAAGATTGCTCAAATCGTCTTGATTAGACTTATACATATTTATTTTTGGTTTCGGACATTTTAGAGTTTTCTTGCAGCACCGATCTACGTGTCATAATGAATAACAAATCAATCTGAAAGATATCAGGCATTTGATCGATTGTTTACGTTAGACACGCGTTTCGTCTACATAAGACTCATCGGTGATGCTCGAACCAAGTAAAACTTCGAAGAATATTAAAAAACACGTAATCCTATTCAAAATACGGCTTGGGTAATACATACGCCTAAGGTAGAACATTTATTGTATTTAAAATATCTACGAAGAATTCAAAATTTGTCAACTGAATGAATAGATATCCCCATATATTAAAGTATTTATAGCATGTCAACATACAGGCTCTCGACGTGGCCCTAGAACATATACTATGCTTCCTCTAAAATACTGACCAAATTTGCATCATCAATAAGTCTACCGTATGCGATGGTTAAAACGGTAGGAAATTTAAAAGGTGGACATATCTCACGTTCAAGTTCATGGGAAAAATATCAGATTTGACACATTTTTGCGTACTTTAAGTTGCAAATCTAAAATGTGCATTGATCCAATTGAGAGACAAGTAATTTTCAATAGTTATTCATAATCTCTGCCTTTTGTAATTGCAAAACGACTAAGAATAATAAGATATTGGTTTTTTACCAAGAAAAAACGTTGACATCTCAGCTTCCATGGTCTTTTGATTTTTTTTTTATACTTTGCGTAATATTTGTACCAAACAAATTTCCTTCATGGTTATTCATACTCTTTTTCAAAGCATTTAGGTCCGTTAACTTGAGGGAAATTAACAGAGAAAACGATTTCGGAAATTTGATTGAAAAGGGGGAGTGTGTAAAAGTGTATAAAATCCAGAATAATACAGTAATAACGATATGTATTAAACAAGTAATGAACTTTTGAATAATACAAACATCATTAATTTGGGTTTCAAGCCGAAAATATCTAAGAAACGAAAACAAAATATGAAAATTGGCACCATTTTTATAAAAAATTTCAAAAATGTTACAAAAAAAAATTTTTCTCGCAAAAATTACTTTTTTTATTTTTGAAAAGTATTTTTTTATACATTGAGATGTTAACGTACATAATTTTTGCATTATGACAACAGAAAATAAATCTACATGCTAATTTTTCACGCTTCAAGACTGTTAGTCATTTTTCAATTTGGAATTATTTCTCGATTTTAATTCAATTTTTACAAAAATTTCACCGTACGATTTTTTTGCGACCGAACCAAAAAAGGAAGTTCAGATATTATACTTTAACATATGAAAAATTCAGCTGTGCGTTAAGTGGGTGCATTAAAGTTACTAACTAAGCGTCTTTTCTGAAAATGTCACTCGCCTATATACCTGTATTTTTGTTTTGGGTGATTTTATCTTTTCTCTTATTATTGATATTAACAGATTTTGTTTGATGACATGCGTCAGTAGTCAACATGTAATAAAGTTGCTGATCCATGAAATAATAAAGTGATTATTTCTGTAGTTATTAACGTAAGAATTTACAAATCCTTGATTAAAGTGCTCTTTTTTTTCTTTTCTTTTGTTTTGAGAAAGACGTAGAAACTGCGAAATATTACAAATGTTTTTTTCAATAAATGTAATTAGACATATGGAAATATTTGCTATTATTAACAACCAAATTGTCTTATTTCATATATATAAGTTATTGAGAAATTACCTTCTTTGTTTTCATAATTTCAGTTGATGATGATTAAAACAATCTAAGTAATATTATTTATTAGAAGGTAACTACAAAATGTTGGTTCCCTGGGTCATGTTTTTAATTAGGCCTAAAACAATTTTTGTTATTGATAGATATGCAATAAAAGGAGAGTAGGCGATTCATATCACAAGTCATTGAATGTTTTGGACATTTGATTAAAAACAACTTTTATATGACCAGCTTCTTAAAATAAGTTATTGGTCGGGGCATTTTTGTTTAAATGGAAAATGGGAAAATAATAAAATTTAATCACAGAATTAATGAACACAACACAGTAATTTTTATTTCAATAATCTATTTTTCGTGTTATTAAAATAAACTAATAGGCAACTACATATAGACAAATGCAAAGTATAGCAGGGATTTTTTTTAGATGAATCATATTATTAAAGTTCTAGAATGTTCCATTTTAAAAAGATTATTCTGTAACATTAAACATAGAAAACCTGATTAAGATATTTTTTGCCAAGCTATTTTTACATTTTAATCATGTTTAAATGCAGTGAAACAATAAAATAAAAAATCATATTTCAATTAAGAGAAGGGAACAAATCAGAAATAAATATTCCCTTGAATGGTAAAGACTAATTCACACCACGTCGAGACTTAAGTTAAAAGTTAAGACTTGTCGAGACTGGAAACACATTGGTCGAGACTAGTCGGGACTAGTCGAGACTAGTCAATCATTGGTCGAAACTGGTAAGCTAAGGTTGAGACCAAATTCAGACTATAGCAAGTTTATAAACTACTCAATCAGACCAAAGTCGAATACATATTAGTACAGTTAATTACTATCAGGACTATGTCCAGATTTGTTGTGTCAAATCTGTGCTCGTTAAAAAAAATATGGTCTTGTACTGTAGATTCATTTTTATTCGTTAGATACCAATTGTCGAGGATTTCGTGGTGACAGGGAAATCACGAATTTAAATGGTCAATAAATTTCATATTTGCTGTATGATTAACTTTAGAAAAACCACGAAATCCAATATCCACGAAAATGCGAATTTGTCTCAATCCACGATATTGGTTCCCATGAAAATTAATGAATCCACAGTATGTATTTTTATTTAATTCATTTTAACAGAAAAACGTAAATATACATGCATGTATATATCGTTCAGTAATATTTATTTTAACAGAAATTTCAAAATATCTGGCTATTAGATATTTATCAAGCTTCTGTGATATTGCTATATATATGCTCCAGAAACTCCAACTGAAGGAAGCGATCTACTAGAAGCAACGACAAAAAGTGATTCGTCAACAAAAAAGACTACATTGCAAGAGTCGACAGCGCAAAAGAAAACAACTCAGGACGCCATAACAGAGAGAGTAACACCCACGGATGTCACACAAAAAGGTATAGTAACTGAAAACACCGTAACAGATGAAGCTATAAATTAAGTTGAAACAACAACTGAAGGTTCCAAATTATTTAAGTTTTGATATTTTTGTTTAAATTAAATAATATTCACCTGTGCTTTTATGATGAAATTGCTAAAGATAACAAACTAAAACCGCGACTACAAAAGGAAAACAACGGTACAGTGAACTGCACCAAAACAAACCCACCAAATTACACAGAAACTGACTACTTAATAGCCATTTTTCTAACTCGGTACAGGACTTTTGCAAAGAGATATACATAAATAAATGTACCTCAACAACGAGTATCAACAACGAATCATGAATATTCCTTGAGGAGTAATACAACTATATTATATTGCCTTACTGAGATGTCTTTTTGATCTTATGCATTTTTCAAGTGATGAAGATATTATCTTTCAATCTGTTTGTTCGAAGTCTAGAACTGGTATGTCAGAAGCTGCTAGTAGTCCTTTGTTAATATATGTTTATCATTGTCATTTTTCTTAGTTTCTTCTGTTACTTATTCTTGCATCGCACTTAGACTTTTTTAGACTAGATTTATGGTGCGTTTTTTGTTTGTTATTATTTATTCACACTAGTAAGATGTATAAGGAGAGGGTTGGGAAGTCAATACATATGTTTAGACCCGTCGTATTTTTCGCCAGTTCCAATTCAGATATATTTTTGTTTTAGTTTCGATTCACTTGACGTATGATTTTGGAGTTTCATGTGGCGTCAATTTCGCTGAAGTAGAATACTCTTATACTATTGTTGTTAGTGAGGTATTTACACATTGATATTAGAATATTTACATTATTATTTCAATGAAATAGTTGTAAATATACTAATTGTTACAATTTACAATATTAGATTACGGATGTTCGCTACTCTGTTTCATTATAGCATGCTTTATAAAAGATTGTAATACATTGGTTGTTTATAAAGGAACTAAATAACCAGAAAAAGAATAAAGGGTCAGTCTGCTTGATTTTGCAATATAAGCCATTTAAAATTTGGCGGGAAATAGTTTTCTCTAGATTTTTCATACATTTTACATTGCCAACTTTTTTCTCTTGAAAAACGGTGAAAAAATTACAAGGACTTTATAAGATTTCCAAAGATGATATTCAAACTGTATATAATCAATCAAATTATGTTAAAAAAAAGTAGGGGCTAGTGGGAAAAACTTTTTGATGGTACTACATGGAGAAAACCAGAGGATTCTGAATATCTGGCAAAATTTAAAAAACAGGAGGAGAGAACATCCTGATAACCGGAATCCTTGGGTTTTATACATATATTCCCTATAAAAAAAATTGCCCGCTCATCCCTACTTTTCTTTTCATAATCTTATTAATATGGTTTAAAAAGTCATATTTATTTTATCAATGTTTTTGAAAGGAAATGGGTGCCAATGAAATTTTTATAAAACCATAGAGAGAATCATTTCCCCATAAAATTTCAATGACTTATATCTCAATAAGAAGCACACCAACCCTTCATTTTTTTCTGCTTTTTTAGTTTCTTTTTTCATACTTTCAATTTATAACAGTCTTTCAAAAAGCTTGTTATTTGGTAACGGAGTCGCGAACATACTTAAGTCTAGTAATTTAGGTGATCCAGTTATTATATTGGTAATTTACAACATACTTAACTACTATAAATGAAGCTGTTGTAACAGTTGAGCCTGAAACTACACAAACAACAAGAATTATTGAGCAAACAAGAACAGAAAAGGGTATTTATTTTTTCAATACCTTCCATTTGGATTTTTTTGTTGAAGCATGTCAATCTTTAAATAAAATATCTAATTGTGTGATTGATGATTAGTACTTCTTTCATAAAATTTGATAGGGAATTAAAATCTAAAATAACGAAAATATGACAATTTTCTATTGTGGATATAAAAAGACATTTTGACAGATATAAGAAATAAAATAAAAAAAACTCGTGTATGTAATAATGTTTTAGATTTTAACGAGAGAAATTTATTTATTACTGAAAAATGATTACACCAGGGTTTTCGATATCACAAACTAGTCAAAACATTTACTAAATTTTATCATCGGTATAAAGACATCATTCATAAATATAGCTCAACATGCAGACTTCTAATACGTTCAGGTATTTCACATCCAATTTTTTATGGAAATATTCTTTATAAAGCACAAAGGTGTCAGTATTCACCTCAGAAACTTACAAAACCTTTGAATAGACTTATTAAGAAGGGATATAATTACGATACTGTTGTCAAGTCATTAAAGATTGCATATGTTGGCGTTAATATTGAGTCACTGATAAGGCCTTTGCATCGGAACTAAACACATTTATTCTAAAAACAGTTGTTGGCATGACACGGGTTATATTCTTCTCATATATGTTATGATGGTATGATACTAAACCCCTAACGGGAAGGATTGTGCCTGATGTTCATATGATGAAATCATAATCTTTTAGTCAGTTTAATTGAAGTCTGGAGCTGGCATGTCAGTTAACTGCTAGTAGTCTGTTGTTATTTATGTATTATTGTCATTTTGTTTATTTTCTTTGGTTACATCTTCTGACATCAGACTCGGACTTCTCTTGAACTGAATTTTAATGTGCGTATTGTTATGCGTTTACTTTTCTACATTGGTTAGAGGTATAGGGGGAGGGTTGAGATCTCACAAACATGTTTAACCCCGCCGCATTTTTGCGCTTGTCCCAAGTCAGGAGCCACTGGCCTTTGTTAGTTTTGTATTATTTTAATTTTAGTTTCTTGTGTACAATTTGGAAATTAGTATGGCGTTCATTATCACTGGACTAGTATATATTTGTTTAGGGTCCAGCTGAAGGACGCCTCCGGGTGCGGGAATTTCTCGCTACATTGAAGACCTGTTGGTGACCCTCTGCTGTTGTTTTTTATTTGGTCGGGTTGTTGTCTCTTTGACACATTCCCCATTTCCATTCTCAATTTTATATGATCTTCGGGAATTAAAAGTTTGTCAAATAAAAGAACAATTATTTCATGATATTTTATAATGAAAAAAAACAACAGAAAAATAAAAGAAACAGAAGCCATTATTTTGCTGAAAAGATTTGTATAAACATGTTTTTTACTGTTATTTCTTCAATAATGGTTGGACTGGTTTAGTTTATAAAATACAGATCTTTGAACAATTCTTTTGCTATTCATAAATAACATTAATTTCATATATTTCATATCATATTTCTTTAGTTCAATTTTCAAGGAAACATAGAAGTAGAAAGCAACAAAAAAATAATGATTAAGACATATTGCTAAATAATCTTTGAGTTATACTGTCAGCTACAGTAAGTAAAATGTTTACCAACAATAAAGGTTCTACAATAATGGTAACTAAAGCCCTGGTCACAACGAACCCACGACACATCTATGCAGCGCCACGACATGAAATTGGGTCAAATTGGGGGTCATCTGTGATCATCGTACGACAATCGCACGACATTTACACGTTATTTTAAGCATCATGGCCATGTCGTGTGTCGTGGAACGAAAATTAGACATTCACCTTTTTTGCTCTACGATTTTTTGTCATGTCACTGTATTGTGGCTGTCGTGAGAGTGTCTTACCACAGTCGTGCGACTGTTGTGTGATAAACACATTGTCGTGGGTACCAACATAAACATTTTAATAAAACAATCGTCGCACGACTAACGTACGACAATCTCACGACTGTCGCAAGATACTCGTGATACAGTAGCACGATTGTCTCTCGAATACCAAATTTTGTACGATGATCACACAACAATGATTATGTGTCGTACAGCAGATGTACGGTCGTCGTGCACATATTTTCGTATTATTTAGAAGAATAAAACGGCGGGAATGAATGTTTGGAAAAAAAAACGTCTACCGTTTAAGGAGGATGGCTATTCCACCAAAACGATAATGCTTGGCCCTGCTGAATAAGCACCTTGCCGGCTCCAACAAGAGCAAAATATGGTCTGTTAGCGTTGATTCGAGCCCGTGAAGAATATATGATCGCCCGACGTTGGTGGGTTATTTACTGTCTACTTGCATTACTTTATTAACGTATTTAACGTTGACATCACTATTTCTTTGTTTTCTGGCAATGTGCAGTTTACTATCCATATTCGTATACTGAAAATAGAATTTGACGGATATGGATAGTAAACTGCACATTGCCAGAAAATCAAAGAAATAGTGTGGGCAACGTTAAATACGTTAGTAAAGTAATGCAAATAGACAGGAAATAATAAAACATAAATTAAAACCATTGATTTACAAAATTTTAATCTGCTAACCGAGTCCCTGTGCATGATCACACTATATGGACTTCATCAACAAGGTGTGTATACTTCTAACCGTAAACTGTTCCAACAGAGATATTGACAAGAACGCCTGAAATCGACACTACATTTGGTTTATAGTCGTCCTCACAAGCTTTATCGAGACGACGTGTCGGTGTCTCAACTTACTCATGTTTCTACCATTATGATACGCTTACCCTGTCGACTATCTGTATGTTGCCTTAATTTGCCTTTATTTATAAATTTGCAAGATTTGAACAGCTGTAAAGTATAGCTACCTACATATTTTGCTATATAAATGCAAATTTAAATGCACATGTTTTTCATATTTACAATATTAAATGAAGATGTAACGAATAATTATGTATCAAAGTTGTAGATAACTGAAGAAAATCATCATGAGTTCAAGAAAACAATCTTTTTAAAAGATGTGCATTATATATGGTTGCAGTGTCCACTGAGTAATAAAACCTCGATCGACAAGTAATTGTAGTTTATCATTAAGGTGGATATAAGTAATACACGAAGATTAAAAGAGGGGCGAAAGAAGTTAATTCAAAGAATCAGTGGTTAACTTTCAAAGATAGTAAACGACATTTAAAGAAAGATAGGAAATTATCATTCTTCCAATTATAATAAAAACAACGTGGATGCCGGCTATATATTTTTTTTTTTAATTAGCTTTCTTCACACTATATTGAGTAAAATAGATTTCAATAAGTCGCGTCCAGTTATCCCGTTTGTATGTAACACACGTTGCGGTGAATAAAATTGTTGGTATGACATATGCTGTTGGTGGTATCTATAAGACTTTAAAAGTTTTTGGTTTTTATTCGGTTTGTTGTGATAAATCTGCACACGATGTAGGAAAACAAAGCTTTGCTGATTCGCTGGTAGCCCAAACAAAAGTGTTAAAATTTTAAAATACCGAAATCACAAATAATACCCACGTTGGCCTGAGGTTGGTATATTTCAGGTTTTGTGTTTAATTGTATACGTATAAAATATTAGGATATGTGAAAGTAAATGTTCAGGGAGGATTTTATAACTCTTAAAAATCAACTAACGAATAATGCTTTAATTTCGATTTGCAATTTTCATTAGAATGTAATTATACATTCATCTGCATTCAATGCTGTACGCTTCACAGGGAGTCATGTAGTACAATGTAAGTAATCATGTCACTACCACTTGTCAGTTCAATTCAGCATCCTCTGAACATTTGTAGGTCCCCACTATGTATTGGTTATTTAAACTACACAAAAACCCATTAAATATTTTTTTCATCTCGGCCTATATCAAATAACTAATCATTATTGTTTGTAATAAATAAAGGCAACAGTATGATACCGCCGTTCAATATAGTCATAATTCGATTAAGCAGAACCAAATACAGGTAACAAACTAACTATAAGGAAAACAACGGAACAACGGAAGTACTGAACTGCAACAAAAAGAAAACGCCAAAATACATAGAAAGAGGCTGTGGATAACAACAACCATATTCCTTGCTTGGTGCAAGACATTTTCAGTTCAAAATGATGTGTTTGACTTGTTTAAATCATATGAAAACAGTGGAAATAACCATTGTTGGAGTGTAAAACAAAGATTGTTATTTTAGAGAAATACGTGCTTTTGATGGTCCTCTTGGTTCGGTTGACAGTTTTGACTTTTCCACTCTTTTAACTACACTTCCACACAATCCTATCATACAAACGTTTTCATGTTCAATTAAATCATCGTATGATAAATATGATTACAAATGTATTTGCTGCAATTTATTACATCTTTTTCTCAAATGAGAAATGTAAATTAATATGATAGATATGCTTACAGGAGTTGTTATGAGATGATTGATCTCCTTTGCAACATGTATGTTCGTTTAGGCAATATAAAGGTTATCTACACCCGAGATCATCCCCCGTTTTTGGTGGGGTTCCAGTGGCGGATCCAGCCATTTTAAAAAGGGGAGGTTATCAACCCAGAGTAAAAAAGGGCAGGGAGGGGTTCCAACTATATGCTCCCATTCAAATGCATTGATTGTCCAAAAAAAAGGGGGTTCCAACCCCCGGAACCCCCCCCCCCCCCCCCTTCCTGGATCCGCCACTGGGTTCGAGTTACTTGGTCTTTAGTTTTTAATGTTGTGTCTTGTGTACCATTGTTTGTCTGTTTGTCTTTTTCTTTTTTAGACATTGCTTTGTTAGTTTATTTTCAATGTATGAGTTTGAATGTCCCTCTGATATCTTTCACCCCTTCTTTGTAGGTATTCAAATAGGCACCAATTGTGCTCCATTAATCCCAGACTTGTTTATTTACTGTTATAAATCCCATTTAATGGCAAACCTCAATAAAGACTCGTCTTAATTCCATTTAGTTAATTGATACTTATGACCACTTATCGTTATCTTTTTTTGACATTTTTCGTTAGATAATCAAGAATTCTCTAAATATGCTGCTGAAATTTACCCAGTGGAAGTTACTTTATTTAAAGTATTTATTAACAGCAAAAGCTGTCCTTTCTTTAATTTAGAAATTTCAGTGTTACACCAGGTACTCATCACAAACATTTACGACAACAGGATGATTTTTCTTACCCTATTGTTAATTTTCCTGTTACGGACGGCAATGTTCCAATGGCACCATTTTAATGTGTTTTTACATATCCCAACTCAATTGTTATGCCCGTGTCTGAAGTGATGTTTCGGATTTCAATGGGTGTAATCAATGTATAACCAGTAACTAATTAAGTCAGGAATTTTATTTCCACAAATTACTTAAAACCTGTACTTAATTTCTTCAGGGATACAAAGTTGTTTAGTATTTAAGTTTGTCTGTTCTTATAGAAAACTTATCTCAAACGGAATAGTATATCCTAGACTTCACAGTGATGTGTTAACAGAGCCCAGAAATTTAGAAACGATCCAGGTGAACTTATCAATCATTTGAATAATTCTGAAAGGTAACCAATTCCACCCTTATTGGTATAAATATTGATTGCGTTATAGGTAAATTAAAACCATAATAAATATCATTCTCATACACTTTTTTTTCGTGGTAATACAATCTGACGATACTTATATTTTGAGGTCATGTTTCATTCTGACTGTTAATGGCATCGTTTAATCACCAAATAAACTGTTTGTTGGATGCGTACTGATTAATATTTTAATCTTGGACCCCTGATTTTTTTATAAGTTGTTATCATTTTTGAACTAGCTGTAAGTAACTGTGAGTACTCTTTGATCTGTACTTAGTGTCTATTTAGTCTTTCCCCTTTATCAACTGATTAATATAGTTTGTTCGAATGTTTACTATTGCAATATAGTTTGTTCTTATGTTGTGATGTTGCAATATAGTTTGTTCTTATGTTGTGCTATTGTAATATAGTTTGTTCTTTTGTTGTGCTGTTGCGTTGTTGCACCCCTGTCCCAGTCTTAAAATGTGTTGAAATCGCTGCCCATGAATCAGATATCATGTGTCAAGTCTTGAGGTTTTATTATGTATGTGGATGATGAGAACCATTGCATTTGTGGAAAGTTTTGCCCAATTTTTTATAAAGAAGAATTGAATGATATATAGTGTTTGTTCCTAGGGATAAAACCGGTCTGCAATTTTGAGAATGTTAATATCTTTAAAAAGAGTTCAGACATCCCACCAAAAGCGGGTTATTTTCCCCATTTTAAGCTCTGATCAAGCATATAATAATTTATGTAAGAACATTTTAACCATAGATAACAATCATACTTTGTTTGGAAAGTGTTTTAACCATTTAACATTTTCTTGAAAGTACAAAAAATGTACCAGTTTACAAGTTTGTTAGATATCAGCCTTCATCCTTTGGACAAGATATTATTTGTTTTACAATGATTACAAATGGTCACATATTTCTTTTTTTTTTCTATGTGAGGCATTTTAAAGACAGAGTTAACATTTTCATTAAAAAGTCATAAACAAGAATATTACATTAACTGAGTAGGCAGGTTAGTATTTAGACAATAAAACACTCCATTATAAAAAATATTTTTATTTTTATATTTGAATATATATGTATAAATAAATTTTGATTTTTTTTCTTAAAATATAAATGCTTAATATAACAATATTTCAAAGACAAAACAAGTAATTATGGAACATAACTTACTTCATATATATATACATGTATGTTAAAATTCCATATCTATTAACAACTATAGCTTGATAAACTGCTGACATTTAATTAAAATTATCAGCTAGTTATCATTCTACCATATTTGAAAAAATATATGATATAAAATCATGTTTTATTCAAAAATTACAATTTCATTTTAAGTAAATGATAATCACATCTTAAAACGCTGAGTCTCACTTTTTCTATAATCAAATGTATTGCCCTAATCATATAACTTGTTTTAAATAATAAAATAAACCTCAATAAAATCAAAGAACACTTAAAACATACATTTAACAATGTTTCTGATTTTGAGAACAAGTAGAAAAGAGATTTGAATGAAAAACAATATATTCATCACACAGTTTTGTTACAATATATGAAGATGAACATGTAAATTGATATGTATTTGATAGAAGTCATAACATAAGGAGACTATATGTTTGTCATGAAGATATCATTGGACCTAATCTCAAAAAGATTTAGGTCAGTTATTAGTTATCCCTCAAAGTGTATTGTACTTATGATACTACTTCCTTGTATGATAGAACTTATAATTCAAATGATGAAAAGCAGTTTACAGTGTTTACAACTATAAAGGATGAACAAAACTATGCAAGCTTAATTTCCATGTAGGAAATGTATCTAAAACAACAATTCCAAATATGATTTACGAAAATATTGCACTTACAATATGAACTGCGATTGATTCAATGACTAATAGTAAAGCTTATATAGAATTATAAAAGGTTAAAGTCCTCTGCTTCACCGCTATTTTCATCAGAACCTATTTTGTTTTATATTTTTCACATATTTATTTGTTTTCAAACTTAATTGTTTTTAAAAACTAGAGCAAATCAAGGTTTCAATTTTGACAAGTTATTGTTACTGGGTACATGTAGATGAATTTACCAAACCAAGCTTTGATAGTACTTTTGATGGATACTACCAGAGATGTACCAAATTTTTAAATAAATCTAAATCCCTGGGATGTAAAACTAAATGCTTTTATATATCATTACAAAAAGCAAAATAAAATGTATTAATGTTTATACGATTTGATTGAATAAAGAAAATGGTACATAATAAGACGATTGCACTTATTCTAAAAAGTCACATTCATTCATGTAAACTAACAACTCACATTTACCCTTAAAACAAGTTGGCTCTTATTAAAAATCAAAAAGAAAATGATTGTAACGCATGATTTATAAAACAATAATAACTATTAGTTAAAATCTTTAAATGGAAGAACATGCATTATGAAATGAGTATGCCTATAAATTTGGTAATTGACAAAATTTGAAACACTATTGAACAGCAAATATAGAGAATTTTTTTTTAAGAACTGGTATCAGGGAAGAAATTTGATGGATTAGATATCTAGATCGCACCAGTCAAATTCATAAATTTATATAAAAAAAAAAATCTTAAAAATATGAATATAACTCCACACCTTTTAGTGAAGAGGACAACATAATTTCACCTTCATTATAAAAATCAGCATGTCCCCATTGGCCTCTTTTATAGATTGTTGATCCCGATAGAAATGTCCTTTTTATGTAAATAGTTGTAAAGATAAACACAAAGTTGTCCATCTTTATCAAAAGTAAAACAACTGAAGTGTATCGATCTAGTAGACATTGTTAACAAAGTGATCTTAGATGCATGATTTATTTATTAGTTGTTATTGGCTTTGACTTAGCTGTCAGTAACTGCGATTATTCTCAGATCAGTACAAAATGTTTGTTTTTCGGATGTACATGTACCCGGCCACTTCCACTTGTATTTTTATCCATCTGATGAGTTAAGCCTTCTTCAACTAATTTTTATCGTTCCTGTGTTGTACTTTTGCCACCACTGTCCCAGGTTAGGACAGGGTAAGCATCCCGCTTACATGTTTAACCCGCTACATTCTGTATGTATGTGCTTGTCCCAAGTCAGGTACCTGTAATTCAGATGTTGTCGTTTTTTTATGTGTTATATATTTGTTTTTCGTTCATTTTTTGTACATAAATTGGGTCGGTAGCTTTCTCGTTTGAATTGTTTCACATTGTCATTTCGGGCCTTTTATAGCTCACTATAAGTATGGGCTTTGTTCATTGTTGAAGGCCGTACGGTGACCAATAATTGTTTAATTTCTATGTCATTTTGGTCTCTTGTTAATTATAAAAAATTGACCTTGAAATAAGACCTTCTAAATTAAGGACTCATATTATAGTTAGTCATTATTTCGTTTGAAATTTATGCCAAAGACATTAAGGTTCATGTCGACCCTATGGCTAAAATGGCCGTATTTTCACCTCAAAATTTACTCTGAGTAAAGACAAATCTGTGCATCTTGAAAAGTTTTAAGGCATAGCATGTCCTAGATAAATATAATTCAAATGCATTGTATGATTTAGAAAAATAAAAACTTACTAGGATTTTGCAGTGCACTTTTTTTCATTCCTCCAGAAGGTGCCAAAATAAACTAAGTTGGGAAACAGGTTTGAGAACTTCCCCACAGGTAATAATTGAAGTGAGCGGTATTGATTGACATGGACAATAGATAGACAATAGATGGAAAATAGATACCTGACAATAATTGACAAACTTGTAAATTGTAAAGAAATCAAACTGCAATTTGGTAAACTGTTTTAGCCATTGCTATTGTGATACCAAAATGGTAATTGAATAATCACAGTAAAACTACTTTAGTAGACTAACTTCCTCAAAAACGAGTCTCTAGTGTAGAAACATCAGCAAAACATTTGAATTGTCAACTGTTTAAGAATCATTTACAATTAAAAAGTATTTCGATGTTATAAGCAACAAATATGTGTTTAAATTCTGTTACTAGTTATTTGAAATCATAATTCATAAATTCCTTATAGAAAAATCTTTCTGCACTTTTTGCTTGACTTTCTTGAATTTTGATGTGATCTGAGGATCCCCTGACTTTTACTTTCGTATATATAATCAAATAATAGAATACTCATAATGCACCTCTATCGAAAGTATTGAAAATCAACAACAAAACGGTCAATGCCACTGCTGGACGTTTGGTCTTAGAGGGTTTCACCAGCCCAGTAGTCAGCACTTCGGTTTTGACATGAATATCAATTATACGGTCATTTTTGTAAACTGTTCGCAAAAGTATGAATTATTCAAAATTCTAAGGACTTTCTTATCTCAGGTATGGAAAATCTTAGCCGTATTTGGCACAACTTTTTGGAATTTTTGGGTCCTCAATGCTCTTTACTTGTTTGGCTTTATCCCTTTTTTCATCTGAGCGTCAATGATGAGTCTTATGTAGACGTCTGGCGTATAAAATTATAAGCCTGGTACCTTTGATATCTATTCGATTCATTACTGCCTGTGTCGCTATGTGCAAGTGGACATGTGCATATTCAACAAAAGACACTCTCCAACATTATAGACAAAAGAGGGGCAAAAGATACAAGAGGGACATTCAAACTCATAGATCGAAAATATACTGATAACGCCATGACTAAAAAAGAAAAAGACAAACGGACAAATAAAAGTACACAAGACAAAACATAGAAAACAAAAGACTAAACAAGATAAACCTCACCAAAAACTGGGGTTGGTCTCAGATGCTCTGGAAGGGTAAGAATAGAACTCATGACAAAACTCTCTAGTTTGTTGATTTTGTATTGTTGATCATTAAGCCTGTTTAATTTCTATCTATTTTCTTAAGTGTTTGCTCAAAACAAAAAAAGAGTGTAAAAAGAAATTCTCATGTAAGGACAATCACTCCTATAAAGAAAGACTGTCTACTAACTATATCAGCACCATTTAACTTGTCAGTAGATCTTGGCTTGTTGATAATTTTTGTGATTTAAGTGTATATGCATTTATTATAATTTTATCATATAAGACAAAATGGTGAAAATCATCATTAATGGGCAATAACTCCAATTAGGAGTCGTTGGACGTTTTCCTCTTTATTGTTTTCATTGTAGTTGATGACTTGCTGATCATTTTTACTTATTTAAGTTTCTATTTATCCAATATAATATTATTAGTAATATGACAGAAACGTATAAAAACAAGTGGTAAAAATAATCATCAAAGGGCAATATCTCTGAACAAGGCGTCATCTGACGTTTTAGAAAATGCATGCTTAATTGTCTTGTGATAATTGTTGCAATTTAGTTTCTCTATAACTATTATAGTTTTCAAAATAGTAGGCAACTATGAACAAGAGGCTGTCACAACGACAGCAAACCGGATTTATTAACATTTATTTGTGTCCTGGCAATATCACAAGATCCATTACTGATGAATGGTGAAAGTGAAAATCGTCAATATCAAATTTGACCTCCATTTTGTCATCAGTATCAACATATTAAAATTTGAAAAGCTTAGATTGAATGGTTCATGAGTAAATGCAACAACGTGAATGGAAACGCCATTTTACGATCTTTCAACAACCATAACTCCTGAACGGTAAAAGTCAAAATCGTCATTATTGAACTTGACCTCTATTTTGTCATCAGTAATAACATATTAAAATTTCAAAAGCTTTGGTTGTATGGTTCATGAGAAAATGCACGGACACGACGGGAAACACCATTTTTCAATCTTTCAAGAACCATAACTCCTTAACGGTAAAAGTCAAAATCGTCATTATTGAACTTGACCTCCATTTTGTCATCAGTAACAGCATATTAAAATTTCGGAAGCTTTGGTAGAACAGTTCATGCGTAAATGCACGGACACGACTGGAAACTCCATTTTTCAATCTTTCAAGAACCATAACTCCTGAACGGTATAAGTCAAAATCGCCATTATTGAACTTGACCTTCGTATAGTTGTCAGTAATAACATATTAAAATTTTAAAAGCTTTGGTTGAACGGTTCATGAGTTAATGCACGGACAACATTTGATTGCCGCCCGCCCGCCCGCCCGCCCGCCCGCCGTACATCCCCAAATCAATAACCGACATTTTTGTCACAAAAATCCGGTTAAAAATGGTTAAATTTTTCTTTTAACAAACCTGTTGAGGAGCAACAACTGCTATCAAAAATCTTCTGACAGTTTTGATTATAGAGACAATTGGTAGAGTTTAACATTTTGAACATTTCTACATTGTCAGATTTTCTATATTTATAACATAGGGTTTTCAAAACAGAAGACAAATCTTGTATTTTACCCTCAATTTCTATTTTACCTGTGGTAGCCATGAATGTTTACAGGAGAGCTACATTTAGATACCTAAGTCAGAATTGTGGCCAAGTTTGATTAAATTATGCCTAGCAGTTTTAGAGAAGATTCTTTTTAAAAGTTAATGGATGAAAAAGACGATAACTATGACAGACAACTGATGACAAGTGATAAGTTAACTTCACTTGACCCATTGAGCTAGGTGCGCTAAAAAGAGTTTCACTTTTCATGATTGTTATGATGACATATTTATCCCCCATTTAAAAACGAAATGGCTATATTGCCTGATACCATTATATACATTAATGCACTGCCTTTAAAGATTCACCAAAAAATGTAATATTCATAAATTTTGTTAAATTACATATTCTTTCTTCTTTAAATTAACCTCCTCTCTCTTTTTTTTTAGTTTGAAGCAATTAAACAGAGTTAAGGGGGCTCGTGGGTATAAATCAATACACTTAATATAGTGTTCTGTTGAACTAATAGGAAAAATTGAGGTAATATCGTAATTATCAAAAGATCACAAGAGTGCACACGCTGAAATATCTCACCTTCTTTACTAATCATTGATAGTATGTTGATAGTCCTAAATATAAAGCTTTATTACAACTGTCACATAAACTCAACATTAACACAGAAAACTAAACATTGATCAATGAACCATGAAAATGAGGTCAAGGTCAGATGAACCATGCCAGGCAGACATGTACAGCTAACAATTCTTCAATACAAAGAATATAGTTGACTGATGGCTTATAAATTAAGAAAAAAAGACAAAAACACAAATACTTAACACTTAGCAATGAATCATGAAAATGAGGTCACGGTCAAATAAAACCTACGCGTCTGACATGTAGATCATACAATATTTCCATACACCAAATATAGTTGACCTATTTCATATAGTATTAGAAAAAACGACCAAAACTCAAAAACTTCACTTAGACCACTGAACCAAGAAAATGAGGTCAAGGTCAGATAACACCTGTCAGCTAGACATGTACACCTTACAGTCATTCTATACACCGAATCTACTAGACCTATTGCTTATAGTATGTGAGATATGGACTTGACCACCAAAACTTAACCTTGTTCACTGATCCATGAAATGAGGTCGAGGTCAAGTGAAAACTGTCTGACCGGCATGAGGACCTTGAAAGGTACGCACATACCAAATATAGTTGTCTTATAACTTATAATAAGAGAGAAACTTTTTTTCAAGCAGTCACTGAACCATGAAAATGAGGTCAAGGACATTGGACATGTGACCGACGGAAAGTTCCTAACATGAGGCATCTATATACAAAGTATGAAGCATCCAGGTCTTCCACCTTCTAAAATATAAAGCTTTTAAGAAATTGGCTAATGCCGCCATTGCCGGATCACTATCCCTATGTCGAGCTTTTTGCAACAAAACAGAAATCGCTTTAATTTAACAATTATTTAGTTTATGTACTGCTTATTTGAAAACAATAATAAAAAATATAGGTCACTGAAAAAATATATATTTGAAACCTAATGCAACAAAATGGCATTTTTGCACCAAAGTGAGATAATTTGGAGCTTTTTCAATGATATAAACATTTTAATTGTCATCTGGGGCCATAACGAATCGATTTCTTTGGTTGATTTTTGTACCATATCATACAGTAATAACTAGTAGTGTAATAAATAAAATTTGTAATAAAAAAACAAATCTTTAATTTTTTGCTGAAAATTTTGTACCCGCAAGCCTCCTTAACGTGTAAAGTTCCACCATTAAGCCATAAAAAAGAATGTTCCAATATCTAACTGAGCAGGTATTTTGACAAAAAACACTTCATTTATAAAAATATTTTTATTTTTATACTTTAATATATAATTTATATGTATAAATAAATTTTGATTTTTTGAAAAATATAAATGCATGATATAACAATATTTGTATAGACCATACCTTATTACATATATACATATAATAGAACTCCAAATCTATTAACAATTATTGCTTGCTAAACTGCCTACAAATTGTTAGCTGTTTTTGATTTTGGCATATTTAACAAAATATTGATATGCAATCATGTTTCATTCAAAACTTAAAAGTTTTATTTTAAGAAACTGATATTATCTCAACTAAATATGCTAAATATGAAATATTATAATATAACATATTCCTATAAACAAACATAACTTCATAATCATACTATTTGTTTTAAATAATTAAAAATAAACATCAATAAAATCAAATAACACTTAAAGATACATTTAACAATGTCTATGATTTTTTAGACAGACATAACAGAGATTTGAACAAAAAAACAAAGTATTTATCATACAATTTTGTTAGTAATCATAACAATAGGAGACTATATTTTAGGTATTAAAATATTATTGAAATTGGTCTTGAAAGTTGTTCCATCTGTAAGCACTAAGTAAGGTATAAGTCAATTGAATATGCATATTTGATACATAATCTATTTTTTTAGAAATCAAACATAACATTCAGTAACTGGAAATACCTTTAATATTGTCTTTAGAACCAGCATGTAAAAAAATGAGCAACCAATTTCCTGTGTATTATGCTATTTCAAGGAGAAAAAACAAGTCCATCTGCATGACCTTGACCTTTGGCCTTGAACGTAAAAAATGTCAGATCATTACAAGGAGGAACAATATACCAAATGTGGTTAAAATCTCTTGAAGCATATTGGTTTAAGAGTGTCCACAAGGGTGATATTGCCTTGTATTACAACTGCCACTGTGACCTTGACCCTTTGAACTTTAATGTCAATAGCGCTTTTAAGATATTCTCCTTCTCCCTGATTCTGCTGGCATTATATGCAGAGACTCAGAGTCAAGTTTTACCCTTCAAACCCACGGTCTTCCGTCTTATGATTAAAGCAGAAAGTACATGTAGAATATAATATATATTCAATATCGATCAAACAATTTAAAACGCGTGATCCCTTCGGCATATAATTTTTGAAACACTAAGGCTTTTCTACCTCAGGCATAGATTACCTTAGCTGGATTTGGACAAACTTTTAGGAATTTTGGTCCTCAATGCTCTTCAACTTTATTTGGCCATTTATCTTTTTTGGATTCGAGCGTCACTGATGAGTCTTTTGTAGACGAAACGCGCGTCTGGCGTATATACAAAATTTAGTCCTGGAATCTATGATGAGTTTATTTAAATGCATCGTAAGATGTACACGACGTCTTTTAGACATCGTATGGTCATCGCGCCATCATCGTAATCCATCGTGTAGCCTTCGTGATCCATCGTGTAGGCTTCGGCTGAGATATGAAGCTTAAATACCCGTCTTCGATTAACCTTCGTATGTCCATCTTTTGCTATCGTATATAATTTCGGCACCATCGTATAGACTTCGTTATTCATCGTAATTGCTTCGGCCACCTTTTGGTATTTTAACGAGATCGGGACCAACTTCGTACGAACTTACAATTTTCGCATTCGGGTGTCCATCGTATATAAAAATCGGGACAGTGTGACGCGGGCATTAACCAAAGCATGCTTTGATAGTATTTTTGATTCATCAAATCTGAATCCCTGAGTGTAAACCTTAAAGTTTTTATGTATACATATTGCATTACTAACAGCACAATAAAATGCATATATTATTAAACAATTTGATTGGAAATGGTACATTATAAAATGATTGCACTCATTCCTAAAATTTGCATCCATTAACCTAAACTTACATTACTCACATTCATGTATATAAATAAAGTAAAACCAAGAATTAACAAATTTAAAAAAAAATATCTAATTACACTTCATATTAATAGTAATTTTTTTAGGACATACAAGTTGGCTTGTATAAAAGGTCAATTTAAAATGATTGTTAGGCATGATTGATAAAATAGTGGAAATTTCCAACCATTAATTAGTAAGAAGCTTCAAACGGGAAAACAGACATTAGGGAATGATAATGCCTTTGAATTTCGTTATTAATAAATTTTGAAACGCTATTGAAGGACTAATATAGAGAATAATAACCTCTTTAAGTATCATTGAAGAAATTATATCAATAAGGTGTTTAGATTGCACCCGTCAAATTCAGAATTTGTTGAAAATAAAATTTGAAAAATTTGAAATGTGTTTTGGAAATTGCAATGTTGAAAAGAAACATAACACAGGTTTGAAGATTATGTAATGACAACATTTAAATTCATTATGTTAAATATGGATTTATAATCCCACAACTGGCCTTTCTCAAAATCCCATTTGAGATAATTTTAAATGCAATTTTAACTATATCATTTAAAAAAAATCTATTTCAAATCTGTACATTAACAATGTTTGGCCATAAGTGCAAAAGAAGTATTGCTTGTTTCCAATAAAGGAAAAGTTGTCTTTTAACGTGTTCAAACTAAATATTCAATGGAAAATTCAGACACAAAAAAAATCTAAAAATGATGAACAATATGTGATGCTTAATATGATGATAAAAATTGTGAAGAAAAAAGATAGACAGTGAAAAAACAAGTTCATATTTTACATAATCACATTTATTCCTTTATACATAAGTTGCCATTAAAATGATTCTGTCTGATATATAAATTATCTACTGATTTTTTCTATATAACATATTCACAGTTAACATAATAAAACCCTGTATAAATATCATCAAAATAATTTACACCAAAATATTTGCGTTGTTTCTGTCCATCAGAAAACACCTGTCTTGTGTTGTGTTATTCTCTTCCTCTGTGTTATCAGTATAAAACACATTTACATTTTTTTCTATTTTTTACAATAAAACATTTATTATATTATAATATTTTACCTGGAAACTAATTACATTCAGCATCAGTCAAGTATAAAAATCATAATTTTAAAGTGTATGAAATTTTTACTTACAGCTGACTTCACAAATCAGCTGTATATACATTCTATATACTTCACTTTTAAAACACATAATTTTGACATTGGGATATATACAATATGATGATTACATAATTCACAAAGCACATATTCAATGTCAATGTTTTCATGTCTCTATTTCATTAGATGAAGAATATCTCTAATATTGGCACATGGGTATATGAAAGCCCTCTCAGAGGAACACTTATTAAAATTTATTTAACTATTCTTAGTCATCTATGCATTAGTTGACGGACCTCCACCATTTTGCTGAAATAGAAATATACAAAATAAAGCAAAAAACTTTAAAGCAACGTTAAATTGTTTTGCATCTTTCCAAGAACTTATTTTAACATTAAAATTATTGGCAAATTAATATACACAAGAACAAAATAATAACACGTTTTCAGTGAGCATTTATTTCATTAAGTCAATAAAGCATCTCACCACAAAATGTATTATTGATAATAACCATTTTCCTTAAAATTACAAAAATATCTTCATTAGTTCCACAAGTTATTTAGTTTTTATTTTTTAATGTAAGGAACTACATCTGCAATTAGTATTAGATTTTTATTTATTGTAATTTTAATTTTAAAATTGTCAACTTTCCATCTGTTAGCAGTTATATACTATATGGCTCATTTTTTGATGTTTATATCTTAATTGATACATTACACTTATGCATGATCACACTATACAAATTTTATTAACAGGGGTGTGCTCCTTACACAAAAACTGCTCCCAAAAGTTTCTACAATCACCATCCTAATTTGCATGGTTGTATGATATGTATCTGTGTCTCAAGTTACTACATGTTTTTGGCCTTTGATCTGTTTTGATCAAGTGTTGCATATTCCCTGTTATCACATCTAGACTAAATTTGAGTTGTTATGACTGTTGATGGATGCAGAACAGGAGAAACGATTCCCTCGTTAGTTACCTTGATTTGCATCTTCTGAATCAATGTACAACAAAAGTGAGTTCCCACTAAAAAAAATGTCGTATCATTTAAACCAAAATCGATAATTTTCTAAAAATTATTATCTTTGAGCGATTTTTATAAAATAGACACCATAAGATGCAGAATTGTTTGAAGTTTTATTGTTTATTTTGCCATGATATTCTTCAAGCTTATTTTAAATTTCTGATGAGGTGAACATGAAGAAAATTATTTCTTGAAAAGTTTGCTATGTATTTCAACCAAATTAAAATCGTAAAAATTTGCATTTGTGTTTAACCCAATAGATAATGAAAACGATCCTCACCAAAATTATGGCCAAATAAACAAAAATACTTCAGACATTTCTGCATCTTATGGTATCTATTTTATAAAAATCGCTCATAGATTTATTTGGTAATAATGTTTTGAAAAATATCGATTTAAGTTGAAATGATAGGACATTTTGTGAGTGAGAACTCACTTTTGTCCTATGACTGTATGATATTGTAACATATTGTTGTCTAGTTCTAACAGAATATCAGTTTTGACTGATAATTTTGCAACTTTTATATATTCAGACATCAACAAATGTGTATACATGTTCTTAATTTTACAAACTTAAACTAACTGGATTACCAATGATTTAAGTCTATGTAAATAATAAACTTACCGAAAAAACTGGGTTAGGTTTTGGATTTGTTTCTGGTCTCTTTATATGATACTGTAACCAGAAAGATTTATTCATGACAATTGCAATATGAAAAGTCTAACTTTTAATTTTGAGACTAAGCATTTCAAGCATGTCAGTTAACTGCTAGTAGTCTGTTGTTATTTATGTATTATTGTCATTTTGTTTATTTTCTTTGGTTACATCTTCTGACATCAGACTCGGACTTCTCTTGAACTGAATTTTAATGTGCGTATTGTTATGTGTTTACTTTTCTACATTGGCTAGAGGTATAGGGGGAGGGTTGAGATCTCACAAACATGTTTAACCCCGCCGCATTTTTGCGCCTGTCCCAAGTCAGGAGCCTCTGGCCTTTGTTAGTCTTGTATTATTTTAATTTTAGTTTCTTGTGTACAATTTGGAAATTAGTATGACGTTCAGTATCACTGAACTAGTATATATTTGTTTAGGGGCCAGTTGAAGGACGACTCCGGGTGCGGGAATTTCTCACTACATTGAAGAACTGTTGGTGACCTTCTGCTGTTGTTTTTTTCTATGGTCGGGTTGTTGTCTCTTTGGCACATTCCCCATTTCCATTCTCAATTTTATTAGTGTGCTTCCATATTACAATAGCACATGTAACCTTATGAGATCACAAGTTCCAGAATCAGAACATTATACTTTAAAGGATACTATGATGTTTGAAATGCTTGAAGATTGTAATATGTTAAAGCTGTGTGTTATTCTACGGGTATTTTTATGTTTCAGTTTTTAGTATTTCCCTCAGAAAATTTTGCCTTCTATATTTTAACCCCTTGTATTATTTCTTTTGACTTTGTACTACAAAAATGTAAGTGACAACTGTTCTTGACAAGGCAGGAATAAAACCCCTGCTAAAAAATTTTATTATCTTTTCTCCCTTTCTTTGATTATGTATATTGCTCAATCAAAATTATGTAATCCTTTTTTGGGGAGTACTGTTTGCCTCCCATTTTGCTTATTTTGTAAATGAAAGACGCATAAAAGGGAAATTTTAAAACTTTTTTTTGCAGTTGTAAAAAGGTTGGCCCTGGTGGCCAAAAATTTGCAAAAATTATTTGTAGCTAATGCACCCTTTTTTTTAATTTTGAAATCAAAATTATTTTTTCCCAACATTTAATTAAAAACCCAATATCATGAATATAGCACTGTTAATTTTTTTTCTTGAAAGTGTTTAATAAACTACCTAGCTTTTAAAAACCTAAAAAAGGCCTGTATTATGTTTAGCTGTTTAATTTTTCAATATTTTTACACTTTGTTAACACTAACTCAATATAATAACAAATCCATTTTCTGATATCACAAAAAAAATTTTTAAAGTTTTGAAAGGGCCCTTTATATCTGTATTTGATTTGTATTGTTTTTACTCGACCAGTTGAATTGGTCTGATTTTACTTGACATTACTGCCCCAGTTGAACCATATTTGGACTGTACTGAATCGTATTTTGGACCCTTATCTTTGCCGTTAAAAAATAGTCTGAACTTTTTAACTCGACCAGTTAAACCCAAAGTTTTTAACCCACCCTCCCCTTGTATCGACCTATTGCCCAGTCTAAAGCGAAATTAACCAAAGGTCGAACAATACCACCGTCGGGAACCATATAGCCCAAAAACCCTACTTTTTTAAAACCTGTTAAAAAAAAAATTTCTTTTTAAGGGCATAAAACAACACCAACCCAAAATTTATAAAAGTTTTTAAAAACCCTTTTATAAAAAAAATATATTATATAAATTTATATAAAAAAGGGATAAAAATTAAATAGAAAAAAATTTAAAATTGTTTTTCTGATTAGTGGTAAAATTTATAAAGTATAACCTTGCTTGGGGGCAAAAATCTAAATAAGATCACACCCGGTCAAGGTATTAAATTTTTTAAAAAACATTGATTTTAAAAATTTCAAAATTGTTTTAAGAAAATAAGAAGGCCTTTCGAATGTACATGTATTTTTCTAATAATTTTAAAAACGAATTTAAGGAAAAAAAAGGGGTTTCTTTTTTTCCTTTTAAAACAAATGTACTGAGGTAATTTTGAAATATTAAAGGGGCTTTATGAAAGCCCCTGTTAATTTGACAAAAAAATGCTTAAATTAATTGAATTTTTTTTTACTTTAAATTTGGAATAAAATTTCCTTTTTTAAAAAGGTTATCAAGGATGAAAACAAAACAATTAGGATCTATTTTTTTTAAATTTATTAGTTG
>CM034353.1:76973551-77003450 GCA_019925275.1 Mytilus edulis
TATTAAATCAAGGCGATCAAGTACATACCAACGCATGTAATTGAGCTAATATTGAGAACTTGCCATTCAAGTGACTATTGATAATTGTTCATTCATGATTTAAATGTCTAGGTCATTCCATTCTTACAATTTCTACATAGATGTTTTCATTTAGTATAAACTTACCGTTTTTTGGAATAAGATATTTAACAAAGATATTGAAATCCTTCGACACAAATTTTTGTATTGAGGAAATATAGTAATTTTGTTTGATTAGTTATCATTCCTCCCATTCATTTGGAGAAATTTAATTAAATCATTATCTGTTATTTTCAATAACATCACCGGATTCAGAATTATATAAAGATAGTCTAATAAAGCAAGGCAAATTGTATTAAAATTATGGGCAAATAAATTTGTTATCATAAATAGATATAAGAAGATGTGGTCTGGGTGACTGCAATGAGACAACTCTCCATCCAAGTCACAAATTTTAAAAGTGAACCATTGTAGGTCAATGGTTGTTTTAATATAGTTTTAATTGTCAAAGACAAAATTTTGATAAATCGCTTAAATTAGGTATAATGCTTTCCATCTTTAGAGAACAGTCTTTTTTTGAAACAGTATTGATCAAATTATTCCGAAACTTAAGTTCTATCTCCCTCTGGCAATACAAAGGTATATTTGGGTACATGGTTTTGTTCCTATTGGTTATACAGCCAGCTCCCAAGTATTTATACATCCTAGACTTTCAAAATTGTGGCTATGAAATACATGGAGATATTAAATCCAGATAGCGCTTCGATTATGCAAAAGTCAAAAAGTTATTTTTATTGACTTTTCGACTAATAATAAAAATAGCCCCCAACCTAAATCTGTCTCATTCTTTCATCCAATTGTATGCATACTCACTGTGTCTTGACATTATAAATTATAGAATTTTATATGAAAATTGTATGGTTTTCTAAAAGTATTTAAAACAATTTTTTGTTTACTCGTTTATTTTTTCATTAATTCCATTCGTATTCTTAAGTTTCAACTTCTTTTGAATATATGCATGCATTTAGCTATGCGTTGATAAATTCCTTGCACTACAGTTAAAGAGGATAAAGATTATATTAAAGTTTACTGGTTAAAATCGAGGATTTCGTCTTTTTTTTCTTTCCTCAAAGTCATTGCCGAATCCTTTGTTTCAATAGCGTCCATAAATATCTCAATAGAAACCATAAAAACAAAGAGATTGAACGCTTATAGAATAAGAAAACACATAGAAACAGCTTTCCGTAGGTTGGCTTGTTCAAAGTGGACTTTACGGTCGCTTAGTTTTGTTGTATATCTTTTGTTGATTTAAGCACTTTAATCCAATTGAAAGTGTTGGTTCAGGCTCTTTACATCTGTGTTTGAATGTGATTTAATCCACTTTTAAAATATGTGGCTTTCGATTTTATGAGGAATACTTTTTTAAATCAAATAAAACGGTGCATATATATGACTTGGTTTTGCATAAGATTATCAAGTCTTTACAAATATGTGATTTGTTTCCGTATAATCAACAAAAAATATTTTATTTTCATATTTTATCTCAAAATCATTTGAGTATTTCAATGTTATATCATTAATTCTACATGTTACTAAACATGCATGTCATCATAATTACGGTATTTGTTTACCTTAACTATTGTGTCTGTATTTATATTGTATGTTTCTCTGTAAACTTGTATCTAGATTTTAGAGAATAAAGTATATATCTATCTATCTATTATCTCTTTTGACATTTTTTAGTATCCAATTGCAGATTAGATAATAATGAAATAACTAATTATGATTGTGACGTTTCTCCGCAAAATTTTGTGAGTAATACGATCCCTTCGCGACATACTGTGTTATTACGTATATAAAGAGATAGAGAAGATTTTCAAATAAAACATCATTTTGCTACATATTCTTAATGTTGCGAAAAATTTTAAAAGATTCGAAAGATTTATGAACACAATATAAGGGATTTTGGTACAGTGGAAGTTTGATAATTTAACATGGTATGATGAATGCAATGCTCCATGTGGGAGAATGTCGTGTTCTATGTACGTCAAAGAATCCTGGCAAAAACTATACAAGGCTGAAAACTATCTTTAAAACAATTTTATTTACAATTGTTAACTTGTTGTTTTTGGAAATAACATTGCTTAAGTGTCCTTGGTATGCTGCATTAAACAATATAACTTGGTGCTTTTGTACTGATAATTATATACAGTCAGTACTAATAATATCGTAATCAAAGACGTTTACAAATATTTATTCGTCATGGTCGATCTTTGATAAAGAGGAAATGATACATATGAAGTATCTTTTGTATTCCCTTATAAATGAACATCCGATATTATGTCGTATTGTTTCGTATTTATATATATCTTTTTTCAGTACGGTTGCATTAATCGTTAGGTTTGTAAAGTTTTCCTGTCTGTGTAATATCGCCCTTTACAGACGACCTGATACCTATTATGTTTGAAAGAGGGTTGCTTTCTTAAGAATGTTTTATTTATTTTACAGTTGTATTATTGGGGGGGGGGGGGCATTTATTTTCATAAATTACTGATTTATTAATCGATATTATTTATTATTTCATCTTGTCTGTATATTATTACTTTTCATCATTAGTATATTTACTTAATTAGAAAACAACCAACCAGCAAAATGTAAAATACTAATTGTTCAAAAACAAAAATCAGTCTTAATCATTGTGCAGGGGTTCTGTGATGTATATAGGGCACACACCATTGGATTTATCATCCCATGTTAAATTTGAAAGAATCTTAAAGCTACGAATATAGAAAACAAATTCCATAGGAAAGTATCTGTGTATATGATGCCGTTTCTTGTTACGGATAATACAGATAACATAGGACATTCAAAATATTAACATATTCATTGGCATATTATATATATATATATCACTAGGGCACCGAAAGCTGAATTATAAGTTTAGTCTAGGTAGCCGTGTGGTATAGAGCGCTGGACAAAGTGCAAGCGGTGTTGTCACGATATCCCAATAGTACGAGTACAAATCCCGGTATGGGTAGAACAAACTTTTGCGGTAATTTGCAGATTTAACATTGTTGTGTTGATATTTATATTGATTATGTATATATTTATCCATGAAAATGGTATGAACCAAATAATCCACAAAACGAAACAATAGCAGCATGTGAATACAAATGTAGATAAGGAACAATCCAACAGAGAGACAACAGTCATCCAAACAAGTCCCATGTTAAGAAACTAGCGCAGGAGAACAACAACTTTTCTTTTAATGACAAAAACTATTTCCAGGTAGACGTCACTAGTATGGGAACTAAAGCGGCACCGTCATATGGCAAATACTTAGACTAACTTGAAAACCTTGGCTAGTGATGAATACCAGCCTTATCATGGTCAATTTACTGATGATAATGATTTTAAATAGACTCATTTCCAAGACCACCTGAATGAATTTCTTGAACACTATAGCTCGTCCGACATTCATAAAATCTACACACGAAACATCAGTGGACAAAATTAACTTCCTTGATGCTTCGAGTAACATCCGAAACGGAACCATAATAACAGATCCCATACGAAGAAGACATACAACGATGCTCTCTTTAGACCGCCTCTCAGTGTGGTTTCGTTGTAGCGTGTTTGTCTCGGGTACGGGGGTCATGGGTTCAAATCCCGGCCGGGTAATCAAAAGACTTTGTTGCTCGAGGATACAATGACAATATAGTATAGAAACAATTATCCAAAAAAAGCAAACAGAATTAACCACAAAGAACTGCTGGAGTAGAAAGGTAAAAATCAAGAAGCGATCAGAGTACTTATGAGGTCACTTACCATCCTGCTTTAAAAAACGTGTCATTCATTGTGCGAAATCATTAGAAAATTGTAGAAATTAATACAATTCTCAGATAGGCATCTCTATTTTAAAATTAAGTTTTTATATCATACAAGCGCCTTTTCAAGTTAAAATTAAAAAATAAATAACAATGCGTTTGTAATAATTCGCTATTTAGTTTCCAAATATCGGCTTAAACAAGTGCATTAATTTTCATTTCAAATATTTATCATATATTTATGTAATTTTTTTTAAATTTTAATTCAAAGATTTTAATTATGAGGATATCAGACTGGCTTTTCATATTTTTTTTGACAGATGCATAAAGCGTCTATGTGTAATTAAAACTTGAAAATAAACTTACCTAAATAGAATTAATTATAAAGTAATCCTTTTCGAAAATGTCTGTATCGTGACAGTTCCGACGCATAATTGAGAATCACACGTGACAAGCTCGAGTGACAAAGTAAATAAACAACATGAGGTCTGATATCGAATGATAGGTTCATTTATATTGTTAGTTTAAGAAATTCAGACTTATATACGGAAGTGTATTAGCGCCACACATTTTTTTTTATTTTCTTCCTATGTTTGCGTTATATCGCAAACCTTTGCGTTTAACGCAAACCTTTGCGATATAACGCAACTGTATACGCAAATTCGTTTATAACGCAATCTTTATTAAGTTTCATTAAGTTTTGTATATATGTCCGTCTGTCATTCATTTCGGATGTGATTTACTAGTAGATAAAAAAAGAAACATACATACAAGGCCAAATCATTACAATAAATATGCATAGGAATAATTGAATAATTGAAGTGCAATTATACATAAATTAAGACTGATTTGTGCATCAGAAAAGTATATAATTTAACAAGAAAATAGATATAGTTTAGTATATAGTCATATTAAAATTGAAAGATCAAAAATAATGTCATACAATTGTGAAACCTCCAAGTCAAATAGACAAAATGATCTTTCTGCTTTAAAATGAATTATTAATAAGGAAACATCTTTTTTAAATCTCAGAATATGATCAAGATTCTTTGATAGAAAGTCATTGAATTTTCATTTCAATATAATGTAGTATTTTTTAAGATGCTTGGGTAGCAATTTGAACAGAGAGAACATAATTCTATTAATAAAACATCTTCATTCTATACATTTATTGCCAAAGGGTAGCTTGTTTGAATGTAACCTACTTTACACAGTTCTCAGACGAGAGCTTACTTTGGAAGTATATTTATATTCGGTTATAGCTATATTAGCAGGGTTGATTTTTTTCTTAGGTATAACCTCAATTTACTCAATTTTCTTTGTAATATATATACTTGTAGTAACTTGGATATCGTTTTTGGGGACCTTTATAGTTTGTTGTTTAGTGTGAGCCAATGCTCCGTGTTGAAGACCGTAATTCGACCTATGATGGTTTACTTTTACGAAAAGTGACTTAGATGGAGAGTTTTCTTATTGGCATTTATACCACATCTTCTTATATTATTCTGCTCATTATTAGTCATTGATATGATCTAATTATTCAAGCAGTTTACTTTGCAATTACTACAAAGGTGATAAATTTTATTATATACAGCCTCCTCCATTAATAACTACTGTTTCCTTTGAATCTTAAATAAGAAATAAGATAAAACAAATGTTTGCGTTATAACGCAAAGGTTTGCGTTATATCGCAAACATAGGAAGAAAAATTAAAAAAAATGCGTGGCGCTAATACGCTTCCGTACTTATCTTTGGTTCTGTTGATAAAATAAAAGCAGTCTTTACTTGTTAGAAAAATAATTTTATGCCATGAATGTTTGAAGCCATGTTTGCATAGAGAGTCTGTTTTTAATACTATAACATCCTTAAGTACACGCACTAGTTATGATTGTTTGATTACTGATGTGCCTTAATCTCAGATTACTGATGTAGTATAATAAATTTTATATGGAATAAAATTGAAAGGTTATTTTTTTTTTATTCTAATATTATATTCCTTTTATAACTGACTATGCGGTATAGGCTTTGCTCATAGTTGAAGGCCGTACGGTGACCTATATTTGTTAATGTCTGTGTCATTTTGGTCTCTTGTTGACAGTTGTCTCATTGGCATTCATACCACATCTTATTTTTCTTATAATGATAAAGGTTCTATATATTTTTTCATTGATAATATATTTTTTATTGTAGGATTATCACAGAAAGAAATCATGCATTGGATTTGGAAGAAGGTTGAAGTCTACTGGACAAAGTTAAATAATTATTATTTTAGAATTTCATGGTTATATTGTTATGCTTGTCTCAGTATATGGAGAAATAAATATTTATGTATTTTGATATACATGTTTATTTTTATATGCCGATGATTTCTATGACTGGATAGCAGAAATTTACAAACATGCTCAGTCTGAATGACAGTTCAATTAAAAAACACACAAGTAACCACACATCTTGATATATTAAAGGGATAGCCACTTTAAGCAATACTAATACTATTAAAAGAGGAGATGTTGATATATTTCAGTAGAGAAAACGAAAGGTCTACATTAACAAAGCAATTTACAAAAAAATCAGATATGACAGACATGATCCACACCCAACCACTGAAATACAGTAGTTGTCCAGACTTGAGATATAGGTGTGACAACACAATCAGAACTAACTTTAAACAAGTTGTAAAATGTTCATTTCGGGATCATCAGATTGACTGTACATGAAATATTCATCATTGACAACAGTTGTGAATCAAATTTAAATTGACAGAAAGGGTGACATCATCATATGCTATCATATTCAATATTCTTGTTTAGATCTGACCTTGCTACATCTTTATACATTCTGCAATGTTTTTGCTTCTCAGAATTTTCTCAGGGAAAACTGTCGGCAGATTGCTCCTTGTTTGGGTTTAAGAAAGAGGGTCCATATTTCTCGTGTTGAAAAATCATTTTGATTATTTAGTCATGCAATTTGGAAGTTTTCTTCATATAGAACATCTTGTGTCATTAAACATGGAACCGCACTATACATTTAATGGTATATAACTAGATTTGGTACCCCAAGAAATACACTTCACCAAAAATACTTCTTCAGTTGAGGCGTGGTAATATTTGGAAATTGTCAACGAAAACAATATTACAAATTAAATTAAGTTTTAGATACTGTATACAACTTCAATCACTAGGGTACAAAAAAAAATAATGTACGTCATAAGATCTCATAAAGATTTTGAAAAAACGTAATGAACCCCATATTCGAGAAATATTTGCCACTGACGCTCTCATTTAGCTTAGAAATTGAAATTTGACAATTCTTCACCATACCTTTCATTGGCCAAATTGAAGAAAGGATTTTCATTTTTGGAAAGATTAGAACTTGTTCTAAATCTTTACTTAGGCACTGGCCTCCCTAACAACATGACAGGTTAGCTAATATTACTAAATGTATTCAAACTTAAATATAGTTCCCTATAGTTATCATGTATGTGCACATAATACACATATACACTGACAAAATGGGTATATTTTTAGAGCAGTTCATTCAAGAATGTATGTCATTAAGGTGTGTTGATGTGCAGGCTCTTTTTAAACATTTTGATTAGGTAATTGGGTATTGATACCATACTAGTATGATTGACAACTGTGATTATCAACAAACAATCAGAGACAAGGTAGACCTTTAATTACAATGCCCCACCTCCTTAACTGTCAATCAAATTGACCACATTACCTTTCAACCTCTGTCTTATATAACTATACATGCCCATCAATATACAATTCAATGTACAAATATTTGACCTTAAAATTGAATACACAAATGTATATATTAGATGTTTGAGTTTGATATATAAGGATGATAGTCTAGATTTATTTATTGCCTATTTCTTTTGATATACACGTTGTCAGTTTGTTTTAGATTTATAAGTTTGACTGTCCCTTTGGTATCTTTCGTCCCTCTTTTACATAAAGTGATTCTGTAAATTATGTCTAAAAGATAAATGATTAATGGATTAACAAGATCTTTAAAAAAAAATGAAATATGAATATAAATATGAATATATAAAAGGCATAGTATTCAAGTAAGACCTATAATATACTTAATAAATTTCCAATAATAAATTTTTACGTTTACGTTGAAAAAGTACATTTTCAATGCCCTGTGTTGCAAATTGATCAAACAGGCACTGTACAACTTTTAATCTTCAATGTCATATAACCTATGTTTCAACTTACAAAATGCCCCAAAACAACATTTTTAGATTATTTTTGTTGACACTGTAAAGTTCTTAGTTGTTGGTCTAGATTTTAAGTCTTACAAGGATAGTTGGTAGCATTAACTTAGTAGAAGAATTTTTGATTTGCAATTTTTTGGTTTATTTGCAACATGTTCAGAACAGGTAACATTATAAACTGCAGTTTAAATAAAATTGTGCAAATTAAGAGACCCATATTATTTAATTTGAGCTCATTTTATCCTCAAACTGGAAAAGCACTTTTCCTTCTAAAGACCTTCTTTTAATGCAATTTTCAGCAAAAGTGCTTTATTAATGTTCATTTTCCCACACCATACCTTAATATGAAATTATTCAAACTACTCTTCTAATCTTTCCATGAGTGATTTCCATCACTTTGATTAATTTAAAATTGTTGTTTTTGTTCTAGACAATTCCTGTTTATATAAAGTATTTCGTTGTAAATGTTGCCATTAAACACTAGATTTGGAAACAACAATATACTATCTTCATCTTATTTATATAGCTCACTATGGTATGGGTTTTGGTCATTGTTCTGGGTAGTTCGTTTTCGGAATCCCCTACGTTTACTTCTGCGTTGTTTGGTCTCTGAGGAGAGACTTATTACCTACCTTTTATCTTGATTAGACTGTGCTTTTTCCTAAATGGCCAAGGAAACCAGTGACTGAAGAATATGTATTGTCACACTCGGGGCACTGATATATAGCTTGACGTTTCGATTGACAAGCACTAGTGGTTGCTGCTTCTTTTGTAGTTTTTTTTTTTTGCAGTCTTTGCAGCAGAGACGTAGTCATCGTCAGATTCAATATCTGATGCAGTATAATCACCCAGTTAAAGATCAAGAATTGAGATCACTATCATCCCAAGATAATAAAATCATTGTGAATTTAAAAATGACAGCGATTTTGGGGAACATTTATTCATAATTTCAATTTGTATGGCTTATGTGTCAACTGGCTGATTGATACTTCAATATGATTGAAGATTGAAACAACAGCAGGGGTCCAGTTGTGAAGTTATAACCTCTTTTCTGATCTATTACCTAAGGAAATTATTCATTTGACTTTTATAATGAAATTTTGTGTCTCTACTGTAATTGCCGCTAATTACATTGTTTGTAAAATCTTGATCTAAATTGATTGAAAAAGGAAATCTTTTAATTATCATTTATTACTGACTATGAAAGGCATCCTTATTAGCTGAATCTTTAGAAAGCAATGACTATGTGATCAGGAATAAACCGCACACATTATTATTAAACAAAACAAAAAAAGACAAAAGAGAAAGGGGGTTGAAACCGAAATAAATATGGGTTCAAAAATAAAATTTATGCTGGATAATCTGAATAAGGTTCTAGGTGGGGTTTCTTTATTTACTATAATAAAAAAATAATTTTTGATTATTTCTGTGTTATTATTCTCTATTCTTTAAATTTTAACACCAAATTACTATCTATTCTCTATTCTTTATTTGTCGGTCCATTTTTCTCCATTCTCTACATTGTTTTGCCCTTGTAAAACCGCATTTATATACCCTCCAGAATCCTACTTCAAGTGCAACGACGGTAATTGACAAGGTTTACTGCAACAAACATGTAACTTGGGTACTCAGCTGTAAAAATACCTTACAAGTATACAAGTTTATTGCAATAAACGGAGCCTCGTGTATCTTGTGGGCACCCAGCTGTGAAACAAATTCATCTCCCATGCTATTGAGACTACCTGTCTTTACAGGTAAAATATTTGTATATTAGATACAATTAACGGACTCGTAGCAAAACAATGTACCTACCTGTAAGATGGATAAGATTAATCACATTTGCATTTTCAAGAGTTGCCGCATAAATACAATTTATTTACGAACTATAAACAGATTAAAAATAAAATCTAGATATAAATAGTGATAACAAAGATATAAATAATTTATTTTCCTTTTTCCACTTATTCAATTTTGTTTTTGATTTATATTTAATTATATCCGATACTGTTATAGGGAAAACGGTACTATTACATTTTCCCAGCATTAGGTTGGCCTTTTGTGTAACCAAGACAGGTGAAGGAAGTCGACCTAGGAGCGCTGTGATTGGATGTAAGGGTACAATATATTTTTTCATTTATCTATGAATAACTGCAGTGTGTATATTTACTATATGAATTTTGAAACCTATTGAAATATTTTCTAGAGAATTATTCGAAAAGACCTCTAAATTTTCATATTTTTTTTGGAAAAATGACGGTGGGCATGGATCACATAAACAAGTTCCGTTGGAAGTTGGTCATGATACTATTTGGCTTCAATTTTTAAAACAGAATAATAAAGTACTAACACCACACATAACTGTTTTATCCAAGTTTTTATTATAAAAAGTGGTATTTTTAGAAAATGTTAGTATTGTCGCCTATGGAAGAATAAATAGTACCGTTTTCCCTATACTGAGGATAGCAAGGGAAATCAAAATCAATCTGACTTCAGTTTTATTATAGTGTTTTTAAGCTTTTGATAAGTACATTTGATTTTTATCACAAACAATAGAATTTTTTTTATATGTATATAGAGTGGTCTGTATAATCATGTAAGACTGAGGTTGATAGGCAATGCGGTCAATTTGATTGGTAGTTTAGGAGGTGGGGCATTGTAATTAAAGGTCCACCTTGTCTCTGATTGTTTAGTGATAATGACAGTTGTCAATCATACTAGTTGAATCAATACCCAGTAACCTAATCAAAATATTTCTTAAAAAGCCTGCATATCAACACACCTTAATGACATACATTCTTGAATGAACTGCTCCAATAATATACCCAGTTTTTTCAGTTTATATGTGTATTATGTGCACATACATGAGAACCATAGGAACTATATTTCAGTGTGAATACATTTAGTAACAGTAGCTAACCTGTCCTGTTGTTAGGGAGGCCGGTGCCTAAGTAAAGATTTAGAACAAGTTCTAATCTTTCCAAAAACGAAGTCAATTTATAAGAAAAATACGGATAAACAGGATTTTTTTTTTAACAAATTTACTTCTGGATACTATCTTATGATCATTAACAAGCCTCTGTCCAAGTTTGGTAGAAATCCAGGAAGGTTTAAGAAAGTTATTAAAATCAAAACTTTAACCACAGAGTAAATGTAATGTAAACTGGCAGGAAAAACTAAATCTATTTATAATCAAATACGAATAAACAGGATTTTCTTTTTACAAAATTTATTTCTTGATACTATCTTATGATCATAAACAAGCTTCTGTCCAAATTCGGTAGAAATACAGGATAGTTTAAGAAAGTTATTAAAATTTCAAAAACTTTAACCACAGAGTAAATATTTGTGGACATCGCTGATGATGATGGAATGTAGGAACACTTTGTCTCACTTTTTTAACAAAAGTCAAAGGCTCGACTAAAACTATGAGATAAGTCACATTCATGTATATCATTATTTAGCAGGAGGATAGAGTTTTGGCTCTGGCAATTTGACCATATCCTTGCCCATCTGTGATACATATGACTTCTTGTCCTTAAAATTGTTTTCCTTTGCATATTCTTTCAATATTTATTTGGAATAAGTAATTTTAATAAAAAAAAAAAATGTTTTCTTGTCGCTAAATAGTTTCTTGTCGCTTATATTATTCTTCTTGTCGCTAATTAGTGAGACCGAAAAAGAACAATCATGATCACATGTACATGATTTAATCTCCCTTTGATCTTCAATATCTAATTTTGCCTATAAAATTAAAAATCAATTTACCTTCTACACCTTAAAGAATAGTCAACAATACAACTACAATACTGGTATATGGGTCATTTTCAAAAAATGTTGAATTTTCAGTACACCCATGCTAAATTTTTTATTTCTAATGGAAATTTCAGTTGTTATGGTTGTAATGGTTTAAATGAAAGCTTGTCGGATTTGTGATTCAGAACATTAATAATAAACACACCTTACATCTATTTTGATAAGATTAAACTGCATTTAAGTCCGATTTTAGGGGTATTTGTGTGCGTACAATGTCAGAAAAACACATTTCAAATGATTTTTTTCCGATTTTCTGATCGCCTTGATATCTGCAAAAGGGACTTTTTAACAACGTTCATTATTACTCTAACGAAAAATCGTAGCTTCTTTATCATTGTATGTAACATATTATCTACAAACTAAATTCAATCAGCGTACGGAAGGTTCATGTCTATCCTGTTACCGCTACTTAAATCAGCCGTTAAATTATTCTCCCTATGAATATTGAATCAGTCAGTGTTGATTTCAAAAGTGCAAAGTAATCTTTACATTTAAAACGACTCGTTTCTTCAACGATAGAGTGTACTTTTTTCATGTCTATGCTGTTACCAACAGTTTTGATTAATTACACCAACAGTATGCTTGTAAAAAGTGCAATAACGTGTTGGAAACCAAATTCACAATAGAAAACCATAATCACTTCACCAAAGGGAGAAGATATTTCACAACAGCAATCAAAAACGAAGAAGTTTGTCTATCCTGTTACGTCTATCCTGTTACTTTGGTTGATATGGTTACAGTAACAGGATAGACAATTGTTGACAAAAACGTCATTAAATTTTTTATCTTAACATATAGGTGCAAAACGAATGAAATATTTTGTTGTTTGAACTCATTTTAAGGTTATAACGTCTTAATCTTCCAAATTAAGCATTTGCAGGTGCAAACCTGATATCGGTAACAGGATAGACAAAAAGGTAACAGGATAGACTTTTATATAGTGATATATCAGAAACGTACGTTCCTGTTACCAATGAAATAATAAGAAAAGAAAACTAACTTATGAGGGATTTACTTGATGTTGGGTTTGTTTGAAAGGGTGAAAAAATGCCGAACAATATAAATTGCTATCTTAGACTTGCATTACTGGAGGTAATCTTTACAACCTTTGAAAAACAATTTTGAGGGGCATTTTTTAGTACAACCTGGAAAATTGGCAAATAATCTATTATTTTACAGAATGAATATATATAGAAGTTTATTCTCTTGAAAACCTTCTAATTGGCTACGTAAAAAAGCTTAACATTTTATATAACCCTTTTCTTAAAAACCCAAAATTTCTTTTGAAAAAGGTAACAGGATAGACAAAATATTGTACCGATCAAAAAATGTTTCAAGATATTCATGTATGACATCATTTAGATTGCATCTTTTAATATGTTGTTCTTAAAGTACTGTTTGTTTTGATTTGTTTATCTAGCATTGTCTAGAGGGTCGTTTTGAATAAGTAACTTTTAATAAATTTTTCAAAATTCGACATTTTTTTTAAATGACCCTTATCAGTAATGTACCAGTATTGCTGGTTTTTTTTTAAAGTTACAAATTTTATACTAGTACAAAATTTTATACCAGTATTGTCCAACAGCCGCTTTAGCCAACCCTGGATCACAAAAGAGATAAAAGCACTATCACGGCGTAAGAAAAGATGTTTTAACAGGGTCAAATCATCAAACAGATCAAGGGACAAGAAAAAGTACCAACATCTAAAATAAGCAACAAAAACAGCATGCAAGAAGGCCTACAATGATTATCTAACCAACATAATCTCACCATATTGCACTTCAAATCCAAAACGCTTCTGAAGTTTTATCAACAGTAAAAACAGGGACAGCAGTGGAGTGGTACCCCTTAAAGCAGCAGATGGCCTTACATACTCAGAACCAACGGCAAAAGCGAACATCTCGAACAACCAATTTTCATCTGTATTTAACTCCAACGAACCAGAAGACAACATCAAACCAATGGGTAAACAGACGTTCCCGAACATGTTTAACATTAACATCACAGAACCAGGTGTATTAAAACTACTTCAAGGCCTTAAAATCCACAAAGCTACTGTACCAGATGGATTGTCAGCTAGACTGTTGAAGTTCATAGGCTTTGAAATAGCACCAGTCTTCACAGTCCTTTTCCAGGCATCCATTAACCAAGGAGTGATCCCAAAGGAATGGAAAAAGGCAGACGTAGTTTCTATATTTAAGAAAGGTTCTAAGAACCGCCCTGAAAACTACAGACCTGTCTCGCGCACATCCATCACCTGTAAAATGCTGGAGCATATAATCACGAGCAGCATTATGAAACACCTAGAGAAACACACCATACTAACAGACGCACAGCATGGCTTCCGTAAACACAAATCCAGTAAATCTTGCGAAAACAGTCGATAACACCGGACAAACAGATGTCATCCTCCTGGACTTCTCCAGGACTTTCGACAAGGTTCCATATAAGCGACTTATGCATAAACTACATCACTACGGAATACGGGTCAGTCTCCATAGCTGGATTGAAGACTTTCTAAACGAAAGAACACAACATCATGAACATGTCGTTCTCGAAAACGGTAAATCCAATACTGCACCTGTCTAATCAGGAGTTCATCAGGGCAGTGTCCCCGGGCCCATTCTTTTTCTACTTTATATTAACGACCTTCCAGATTACACAGTCAACAAATTATCAGTTAGACTCTTTGCCGATGACTGCGTCTTGTACAGGGAAAAAAGCACCAAAGATGCAGAACTACTACTAACAACAAGATCTGGAAACCCTACAAGAATGGGAGAATGATTGGCTCATGGAATTTCATCCCAAAAAGTACCAAGTCATTCACATTACCAACAAGAGGAAACCAATTAGACAGCCATATATCAGCCATGGTCATGTCTTAGAGGAAGTAGATTGTGCAAAATATCTGGGGCCAACATCCACCACAAACTAAACTGGACAACTCACATAGACCAAGTAGTAAGAAAAGCCAACAACACCAGGGCTTTTCTACAGAGAAATATATCCAAATGCCCACGAAAGACCAAGGAACTCTGCTACAAGACCCTTGTGAGACCACAGATGGAGTATGCAAGCATCATTTGGGATCCACACACAGCAAACAATATCCACAACCTGGAAATGGTACAACGTAGGGCAGCACGATTTGTTACTGGTGACTACCATCGAACAACTAGTGTAACAAACCTATTACACCAGCTGCAATGGCCAACCCTACAAGAGCGTAGAGCTACGAATAAAGTCATAATGATGTACCGCATAGTTAACCACCTGGTTGCAATACCAACATCTTGCTTAATCCCAACAGCAGCAACATTAAGAGGACACAACCAACGAGTCCTTGTTCCATTCGCAAGAACGGAGTTATACCAGTACTCGTTCTTCCCAGACGCCATCAGATTATGGAACAGTCTGCCACCAACTACTGTAGCCTGCAACTCAATTGACACATTCAAGTATGAGTTGCAGAAGACCAGATGTATTAAGGACTGTGCGCTATTTTTAACTGTACATACTATTTTTTAAATGCACTGAAAATATTGGTTTGTCTGCACCATGCATCAGTTCGATAATACACCAGATGGTGGTATGAACTGTATATGGAAGAAGAAGAAGAACAATACTGGAAATTATACGAGTATTGCGATCACCAACTACAGAAGAGCCCAACAATAAATTATCCGAATTTTCCTATGATTACCTGAACTCTCTTTTTCAAGGCGTTCTCTGACAACTCTTCATACCAACAGCTTTTCATGTTGGTAAGAAGTAACTCATAAGAGTTTTGAGTAAACTTGCATTTGATCAAGTAGACATCACCATCGATATTTAACGGTTGCCATGGAATAGATGTAAGATCAGGCTTCCAACGTCTTCTCCATTCGATTTCTGTCATAATTGGTACAAAAATTGAGTATTTTTAAAACTAAAAGAGGTAAGAAATTTTTATTTGTATTTAGCGGGAATGAACTAAAGGGAGACAGACGATCAAGAAAAGCTAATTGTTTTATCAATTAAATTGCTGAACAGAATCATTTAAGATTTTACAAAATAAAAATTTCAAAAATGCAATCACCAAAGACGAACAGATTGGAACACACACACACACAACTGAAACGAAAGGTAAACAAAAACTAATTAGATTAAACACCAATAATTTGAACGGAGAACTGTAATATGCATATTTGAATTTACATGTATTGAAACTTTTTCAAAGATTATTTGCAGACTTGGATCACGATGCACATGGTACATTTTTTCAGACTTTACTAGCTTGCAAAGTAAGTTTTTTGTTCAAACATTAATGAAAGTTAAATAGGGGAATAATAATTCACTTTTAGCAACCAGTATGGTCAAACTTTGTCAAACTGAGCTAAGTAATATTTATGATGGATTATTCACTTTCTGCGAAGTGAATAATTCGACCTCATTGAATACGTAATCATGTGAACTTCAATTTAACCCTTAGCGAGATGGATAACGAATGAATTGTTTGCGTGTTTGATTATTGAAAGGAAAAGAATGTCAACATTGAAAGTGAAACAAATGTAAATCATTTGATTGACTGATTTTATCTTTAAAAAATATCACTCTTTTATAGGTGAAAATGATGATTAACATAATTATTTATCTATAAATGGAATTAAATTGACCTAGAAATGAAATTGAATTGACCTAGAAGAATCCAATTCCACGAGTTCCGCTATCTATTTGTATTTATATTTATGTTTATATCGTTTATAAGGGCATCGGTGGCATCCAGAGGTCAACCCGACAGTTTATTATATGGCGTCTAGACTAAAATACACACTTAACGAAGCTTTGACCATGCCATGTACAATGTTTGTTTTAGACTTTTTATAATGTGGATACATGTTTTACATTGTTATAAAACAAATATGTGAATTTGAGTCAAACAGGTGAATTTGAATTTGATAGATGTGTTGCGGCAGTTTAAAACAGACCAAGACAGTTGAAGTTGACACTTTTAGTTGAACTTTCCACTTACTGAAAAATAGCAAACAAAACTACGATCATACTATTCTAATTTCAAATTATTTAATTTCTTTTATTTTGAATTTGACGCACTTTCTTCATAACAATGAACAAATTTGGCATTGTAAATTTTACATTTTATAGGAATAAAAGATTGTTTGATCACAACCCTCATGCTCACTCTGATTTTGCCAACGTAACAAAGATTATTTTTTTAACTTGCACCACAGAGTACATAGGAATCTTGCGAGGCAAAACAACTGTGAAAATTGAAAGATTAACATAATTATGAAGATATTTTGAAAAATAAAATCTGCTTACTTTTTGTCATGTCTACTAGTATTGATATATGTTGGTCCTTGATCAATGTTGAGTGGAACACAACTTTTGTTGAAATGGTGTTTATAATCTATAAATCGCCAAAGTAGACACGCTTTATTGACATAAATAAAAATATTTCCCAATGCTTATAACATAATCTAAAATTAAACGTATGAACTGTATTCTAGAAAAAAAACCACACAAAACGTGTTTCTACGATATCTTCCTCTGATTACTTTTTTGTGTAAATAGGTGTGATCCATGAAAATAATGTTTTCGCTTAACCAATTATGCATACGATCTTTACATACTTAGCTATAACAGTTGTTTATCGATGTTCAAACTAAAATATCAATTAAGAAGACAATCAAAGTAACAAACAAACACTGAAGGAATCGAATGAACTCCTAAAGAGCCAATGTGAACTTAAGGATAATCATCCCGATATGCATGCATCACCAGCCATGCAGTGAAAATGTCGCAGTCGGAAAAATGACAAATATTGGTAAAATAACTCATCTGTTATCTGAAGATCTAAGAGTAATAAAACATGTCGCTAGTGCGTGTACATAAAGATATATTGTATTTGTCAAACAAATTTGGGATTTTGACTGTAACTTATGTAGTGACGAAATCAGCGGTGTTTTATCATAACTCTGTCTGAGAATTTTTGTGTGAAGACCATACCCCTGCAAGTAGTAATGAAATAGCTTGATAAAAGCACGTTAGCTAACATGATATTTTCATTTTCCCAGTTGTGAACTTTCCTTTTTACGCGCATGCATGGTCACACGATATGGACTTTATCAACAAGGTGTAACGGAAAAACTGTGCTAACAGAGGTATTGAGAAGAACAACTGAAATCGACGCTACATTATACCTGGTATATATGGGGAGTTTATTTATGTACCTAATTGTAGATTTTTTTTTTTGGGGGGGGGGGTATTTTTTTATAAAGTTTAGCATTATATATGGTTGCAGTGGCGAGTGAGCAAAAAAGTCTCGACAAAAATTGTAGTTAACTGTGAAGGTTGATAAGTAATACGCGACGATTAAATTGAATTAAAGAACCAGCGTTTCATTTAAAAAAAGATAGAGTAAATTAGCATTCATCTTATCTTATTAATTACAAAAACAACTTGGATGCCGGCTATCATTTTTATTAATTAGCTTTTTAATATTGAGAATATGAATATCATTAACTCGCCTCCAGTTGAGCCGTTTGTATGAAGATCGACTGAAACACACATTGAGCTGAATAAAATTTTTGGCAGTACGGCATTGGCTGTTGGTGGTATCGATATAACTTATAAAGTTCTTTGCATTTATTCATTTTGTTGTGATAAATCGGCATATATATCAGGGCCTGGCAAACAAAGTGTTGCTGGTCTGCTGGTAGCCATCAAAAAGTGTTCAAGTTTTTAACAGCCAAACCCACAAATAATACATAAGTAAGTTGGCAGGTTGATATATTTCAGGTTTTGTGTTTGATTGCTTACGTCTAAATATAAGGATGTGTGAACCCACACTATAAGGAAGAATTTTGTAACTGTTAGAAATTACTTAGGAGTACAAATGTATGCTTTTGTTTCGACTCGCACTTTTCCGTCAGCCCGTTTGATTACTGATATTTCATTTTATTTACCAATCACTTTTTGTAAAGCTTATACAAAAGCATCACAATTCATAGTTTTTCGAAAAATACAGGACAATAGCACCAGTCCTCATTGACCCCGATTCAAGACAGCAATTTTTGATTTTCCTAAACAATCTTGCCTTTTGGAATTTGTTTTGTAACCAAGTGTTGCCCTAGTTCTTTCATCTGTTTTGGTTGGTGTACTTAAAGCAATCAATACATATCATCATATGATGTCCTGTTTTATGAGAAGATGTCGTCGTCAGTTGAGCATGTCGAATCAAAAGTTTATTAAACCCAATTACAATATTTCTTAAGACCTATCTTTACTAAAAAAAGTCGTAGTTAAAACTTAAGAGTTTGCAATTCTGTAAATTTAGAATTCAATTTTCCAAAGGTACTCCTTTCACAGTTAAAACTGTGCCACTTTCACTATGAAGTTAAAAAAAATGTTATGTAATGGAAAGATCATATGCACAATCATTTTGTTCGAATGTCAAATCATAGGTATGTGCGGTATAGTTTCAAAATTTATATTTTTTAAACTTCTACGAGTTTAAATATAAACTTCGTTTTTGTACTATCATTCCTTCACTATTATATGGGCCTTCCTCGAATTCATTTGGAAATAAATAAAAGAGAAAGTAACAAGCCTATTTGTAGGATTGTAAACAAAAAATCAAATACTCGCATAGCTTTTAATGTTCGTATCGCAAAGCAGTCACCAATGTGGTGGAGGTATGACGTGTGTTCTACACGGAAGTCATTAATAATGTTATTATACATTCATCAGCATTCAATGCTGTACGCTCCACAGAGAGTCATGTAGTCATGATAATCATGTCACTACCACTTTTCAGCTCAATTCAGCATCCTCTGAACATGTGTAGGTCTCCACTATTGATTGGTCATTTAAACTACACAAAAACCCATAAAATATCGTTTCATCTCAACCTATATCAAAGAACTAATCATTATTGTTTGTAATAAATAAAGGCAACAGTAGTATATACCGCCGTTCAATATAGTCATAATTCGATTAAGCAAAACAAAATACAGGTAACAAACTAACTATGAGGAAGTCAATGAAACAACAGAAGTACTGAACTGCAACAAAAAGCAAACGCCAAAATACATAGAAAGAGGCTGTGGATAACAATAGCCATATTCCTTGCTTGATACAGCACATTTTCAGATCAAAATGATGTGTTAGACTTGTTTAAAATCATATGAAAACAGTGGAAATAACCATTGTTGGAGTGTAAAACAAGGATTGTTATTTTAGAGAAATACGTGCTTTTGATGGTCATCTTGGGTCGGTTGACAGTTTTGACTTTTCCACTCTTTGAACTACACTTCCATATAATCCTATCAAACAAACGTTTTCCTATTCAAGGTTCATGACCCCTTCTGTAGCCATTTTTGTATGAACTTTTCAAACTTAAATTTTATCAAAACTACACATATGTTGAATAATAGAGACAGGCCATTTTGTACATATACCAAGGTGAAACTTGATGCAAAGCATTATTATTTACTGTTTCATTGCATTTAATAGAAAAAGAGTACTTTGTGGCAAATAAACCAAGATTTTTATAGAAAATCCACAGCCTTTAATACAGAGATTTTTGTTGTTAAATTTGAAACATAGATTACTCACTTGCTTTTTTATGATGTGCTAGTATTTATTTTTTACAAAAAGTTCTAACCAACCTGTAAATTCCAAAACACCTCGTGCTGAGTCACTAAAGTCGAGCGCACCCTAAAAGGTGTACTTGATTTGGTTCATATTTTATTTGTTTTAACCAATAACTACATTAATAAACTTGTTTAGGGAAATCAATGCTAGCACTGCATGCAGTAATCCTATATCTATCAGTCATCAAATTGCCAAATATGACAGTACAAGGATAAAGGCTGTGGATTTTCTATAAAAGTTCCATATGTTTTGCATTGAATCAACACAAGGGTACATAATCCTTAAACCATCGTATGATAAATATGATTGCAAATGTATTTGCTGCAACTTATATTACACCTTTTTCTCAAATGAGAAATGTAAATATGCTAGATATACTTACAGGAGTTGTTATGAGATGATTGAAGCGGTACATTTTCTCCTTTGCAACATGTACGTTCGTTTAGGCAATATAAAGGTTGTCTACACCCGAGATCATCCTCAGTTTTTGGTGGGGTTCGAGTTACTTAGTCTTTAGTTTTTAATGTTGTGTCTTGTGTACCATTGTTCGTCTGTTTGTCTTTTTCTTTTTGAGCCATTGCTTTGTAAGTTTATTTTCAATGTATCAGTTTGAATGTCCCTCTGATATCTTTCACCCCTTCTTTGTAGGTATTCGAATAGGCACCAATTGTGCTCCATTAATCCCAGACTTGTTTATTTACTGTTATAAATCACATTTAATGGCCAACCTCAATAAAGAACCGTCTTTAATTCCATTTAGTTAATTGATACTTATTAACTTACCGTTATCTTGGTGACATTTTTCGTTAGATAATCAAGAATTCTCTAGATATACTGCTGTAATTTACCTAGAGGAAGTTACTTTATCTAAATTATTTATTAACAGCAACAGCTGTCCTTTCTTTAATTAAGAAGTTACAGTGTTACACCAGGTACTCTTCACAAACATTTACGACAACAGGATTATTTTTCTTTCCCTATTGTTAATTTTCCTGTTACGGACGGCAATGTTCCAATGGCACCATTTTAATGTGTTTTTACATATCCCAGCTCAATTGTTATGCCCGTGTCTGTAGAGATGATTCGGATTTCAATGGGCGTAATCAATGTATAACCAGTAACTAATTATGTCAGGAATTTTATTTCCACAAATTACTTAAAACCTGTACTTAATTTCTTCAGGGATACAAAGTTGTTCAGTTTTTAAGTTTTGGCTGTTCTTATAGAAAACTTATCTCAAACGGAATAGCATATCCTAGATTTCACAGTGATGTGTTAACAGAGTCCAGAAATTTAGATACGATCCAGGTAAACTTATCAATCATTTAAATAAAACTATTCTAAAAGGTAACCAATTCCACCCTTATTGGTATAAATATTGAGTGTGTTATAAGTAAATTAAAACCATAACAAATATCATTCTCATACACATGTTTTTTTCATGGTAATACAATCTGACGATACTTATATTTTGAGGTCATGTTTCATTCTGACTGTTAATGGCATCTTTTAATCACCAAATAAATTGTTTGTTGGATGCGTACGGATTAATATTTTAATCTTAGACACCCGATTTTTTTATTAGTTGTTATTGATTTTTAACTAGCTGTAAGTAACTGTGAGTACTCTTTGATCTGTACTTAGTGTCTATTCAGTTTTTCCCTTTTATCATCTTATTAATATAGTTTGTTCTAATGTTTACTATTGCAATATAGTTTGTTCCTATGTTGTGATGTTGCAATATAGTTTGTTCTTATGTTGTGCTGTTGCAATATAGTTATTTCTTATGTTGTGTTGTTGCATCCCTGTCCCAGTCTTAAAATGTGTTGAAATCGCTGCCCCTGAATCAGATATCTTTCTTGTTTATCATTGTGTCAAGTCTTGAGGTTTTATTATGTATGTTGGTGATGAGAATAATTGCATTTGTGGAAAGTTTTGCCCAATTTTTTATAAAGAAGAATTGAATGATATATAGAGTTTGTTCCTAGGAGGGTTAAAACCGGTCTGCAATTTTGAAAATGTTAATATCTTTAAAAAGAGTTCAGATATCCCACCAAAAGCTGGTTATTTTCCCCATTTTAAGCTCTGATCAAGCATATAGGTGTTATACCACCAAATCATGGTACGTCACATCCGGTTGTATACGAAAGTAGGTCGAAAAAAATATTCCTTTGAATTTGACAGTTGTAGGTTATTAATCCTAAATTTTATTGCAGTAAAACAATTTCTGTGTCATAGACATATGTCTTGGGTATTTCAAAACAACATTATTTTTTATTTGGGATTTCTATAGAATATTTTGTAATCTTGAGGTTACATGGTGACTAAACCTTGTAAACAGATAAAATAAGGGGAGACATTTGATTGGTTAACTTCAAATGATGGTTATTTTCTTATATGCAATGAAATGTTATGTGAAATTTTTTCTATAGTACTGGACAGGATCAAACTTTACTCATGCCAAGTATTTCTTTATTTGAAACAAAGATAAATTCTGCACATTTTTTTGAAAAGTGCAAATTTAACATAGCCTAATGGGGAAAAATCAATGGTGGTATTACACCTAATATTGGAAGCTGTACATGCACATTTGACCTTGTGAGTAATCTTATGTGTTCAAATTTCTTGCTATTTAAGTGAAAAATTACAAAAAATGAAATATTCTGAGTGGATTGAGTCTCCAAAACACATTTTATGAGATAATTGTCTTGAAAAAGGACTCTACCATGAATATTCAGTTGACAGAACAAGCCATAATATGTTGGGGGGTTTTTTTTTTGGGGGGGGGGGGGGGTACTTTCTCTCTATATTCTGCTATGATAGAACATGTCCTAGGAAATACTTAAATGAATATATAGTTATAATAGATGAAATTATTTTTTATGCTGTAACGACAAATTATTCACTAAAAGAGAAGCCTTTTATGTCCCTCTCTGGAACGCGGCGTAAATTTAATTTTTACGTAAAGACTTATTGAAACCTCCTTGGAGACAGTAAACTTTTATATGGATTGATCATTCTGCTTAAATGCTTCAATTACTCATTTCTTATAACATTTCTACCATAAATAAGTGAAAGTTATAAAGAAGACAAAGAAGTCCATTAGTGGTATTTATCTTCCTAAAATCATCTTGTGTATCATATTCAACTGTTTGTAGACAGATAAGATAGATATTTGATAATTTATTGGTCCACACTCTATTCTATCTTGATGCAGCTTAGTTTGGATTTCTCGAAGAAATTTTGCTCGAAACGCTGTAGATGTCGTCTTTCATTATACTAGATTTTTCTCAAACTATTAAACTGATTATGACAAAACTTGACAGAAATGCTTGAAATAACCAGTATTACAAATGGAAAAAGTCACATTCAGTTTATTGAACAATAATGTCTTCTTTAATAATTTGATGTAAGAACATTTTAATCATAGATACCAATCATAGTTTGTTTGGAAAGTGTTTTAACCATTTAACATTTTCTTGAAAGTACCAGTTTACAAGTTTGTTAGATATCAGCCTTCATCCTTTGTACAAGATATTATTTGTTTTACAATGATTACAAATGGTCACATATTTCTTGTTTTTTTCTATGTGAAGCATTTTAAAGACAGAGTTAACAATTTCTTTAAAAAGTCATAAACAAGAATATTACATTAACTGAGTAGGCAGATTAGTATTTAGACAATAAAACACTCCATTATAAAAATATTTTTATTTTGATATTTGAATATATATGTATAAATAAATTTTGATTTTTTTTCTTAAAATATAAATGCTTAATATAACAATATTTCAAAGACAAAACAAGTAATTATGGAACATAACTTACTTCATATATATATACATGTATGTTAAAATTCCAAATCTATTAACAACTATAGCTTGATAAACTGCTGACATTTAATTAAAATTATCAGCTAGTTATCATTCTACAATATTTGAAAAAACATTTCAAAAATGTGATATAAAATCATGTTTTATTCAAAAATTACAATTTCATTTTAAGTAAATGATAATCACATCTTAAAACGCTGAGTATCACTTTTCTATAATCAAATGTATTGCCCTAATCATATAACTTGTTTTAAATAATAAAATAAACCTCAATAAAATCAAAGAACACTTAAAACATACATTTACAGTGAGTTGACTGTTAGTGTTGCTCTCCACCAATTGCAACTCATTCAAAATTTTGACCAAATTGCAATTGTTTCATAAAATCAAATTGTTCAACTGGTCAGAAATTTGAACCAACTGCTGTAGAAAACCACAGCCAAGTCATGAAAGTGCAAGGTGATAAAATAAAACATACTTACAATCCTATAAGACTTTAACTCCACTTTGATGATGTTGTGACAAAATTTGTTTATCAGTTTGTATAGTTATATTATATTCATTTCCATGCTGAAGGGGAACTGTTTATTTAGAATTGCTATTAAATTGTCCAAACTAAGCTTTCTAATAGTTTTTCTTTCTAAAAGTATTCTATATTTATAAGAATCAGACATTATGTGAATTAAAACATTTCATATCCAGTAAAATATGTGTAAAATTGCAATATATGTTTGTAGGAAGTTTCCATGGGGGAGATAATAACTTTTCTTTCAAAAATTCTTTATTCAAAAGAATAATATTTTAGGTTATCTCCCCTGACAACTTATCAATAGCATATTGTTATTTCACACATATTTTACTGAATATATGATGTTTTATTTAAAATAATATCTGATTCTTATAAATATATAATACTTTTAGAAAGAAAAACTATATGAAAGCTTAGTTTGGACAATTTTATAGCAATTCAAAATAAACAGTTCCTCTTCAGCATGGAAATGAATATAATATAACTATACAAACTGATAAACTAATTTTGTCACAACATCATTAAAGTGGAGTTAAAGTCTTATAGGATTGTAAGTATATTTTATTTTATCACCTTGCACTTTCACATTTTGACTGAACAATTTGTTCAATATTCTGACCAGTTGAACAATTTGGTTTAATAAAACAAATTGCAATTTGGTCAAAATTTTGAATGAGTTGCAATTGGTGGAGAGCAACACTAACAGTCAACTCACTGTAACATGTTTCTGATTTTGAGAACAAGTAGAAAAGAGATTTGAATGAAAAACAATATATTCATCACACAGTTTTGTTACAACATATGAAGATGAACATGTAAATTGATATGTATTTGATAGAAGTCATAACATTAGGGGACTATATTTTTGTCATGAAGATATCATTGGACCTAATCTTAAAAAGTTTTAGGTCAGTTATTAGTTATCTCTCAAAGTGTATTGTGCTAATGATACTACTTCCTTGTATGATAGAACTTATAATACAAATGATAAAAAGCAGTTTACAGTGTTTACAACTATAAAGGATGAATAAAACTATGCAAGCTTAATTTCCATGTAGGAAATGTATCTAAAACAACAATTCCAAATATGATTTACGGAAATATTGCACTTACAATATGAACTGCGATTGATTCAATGATTAAAAGTAAAGCTTATGTAGAATTATAAAAGGTAAAAGTCCTCTGCCTCACCGCTGTTTTCATCAGAACCTATTTTGTTTTATATTTTTCACATATTTATTTGTTTTCAAACTTAATTGTTTTTAAAAACTAGAGCAAATCAAGATTTCAATTTTGACAAGTTATTGTTACTGGGTACATGTAGATGAATTTACCAAACCAAGCTTTGATAGTACTTTTGATGGATACTACCAGAGATGTACCAAATTTTTAAACAAATCTAAATCCCTGAGATGTAAATCTTAATGCTTTTATATATCATTACAAAAAGCAAAATAAAATTCATATAATGTTTATACAATTTGATTGAATAAAGAAAATGGTACATAAAAAGACGATTGCACTTATTCTAAAAGTCACATTCATTCATGTAAACTAACAACTCACCCTTAAAACAAGTTGGCTCTTATTAAAAATTAAATAGAAAATGATTGTAACGCATGATTTATAAAACAATAATAACTATTAATTAAAATCTTTAAATGGAAGAACATGCATTATGGAATGAGTATGCCTATAAATTTTGTAATTGACAAAATTTGAAACACTATTGAACAGCAAATATAGAGAATTATTTTTTAAGAACTGGTATCAGGGAAGAAATTTGATGGATTAGATATCTAGATAGCACCAGTCAAATTCATAAATTTATATAAAAAAAAAATCTTAAAAATATGAAACATATTTTGGAAATTGCAACATTGAAGAAAAAACATTATATCAATAACAATTAAGATTCCGCAATGACAATATTACAACTCATAATGTAAATCTGGATTTATAATCCCAAACTGGCCTTTCCCAAAAATCAAATTTGAGATAATTTCAAATGCAATTTTCAATAAATAAGTATAAGAACATCTATTTCTGTACATAAACAATCTTGGGACATAAGTGCAATAGAAGTATTGCTTATTTCCAATAAAGGAAAGAGTTGTCTTTTAAAGTGTTCACACTAAATATTCAATGGAAAATAATGATAGATCTAACAAAATGAGAAAAATTCAGAAAAAAAAATCTGCTAAAAATGATGATCAATATGTAATGTTGTATTAAATATGATGATAAAATTGAGATGAAAAAATAAAGACAGTGAAAAATTTCTCTATTTCACATAATCACATTTATTCCTTTATACATAAATTGCCATTAAAATGAATCCGTCTGATATAATTATTCTATATATCATATTTACAGTTTTACATTATAAAACCCTGTATAAATATCCACAAATAAGTTTACACCAAAATCCCTGGTTTTTTCTGTTCATCAGAGTGTTGTGTTGTGCTGTTCTCTTCTTTTAAGTGTTTTCAGTTTGAAACACATTTTACATTCTTTTCTATATTTTACAATATATCATTTATTATATTATAATATTTTACCTGTAAACTAATTACATTCAGCATCAATCAAGTATAAAGATCATAATTTTAAAATGTATGAAATTTTTACTTACAGCTGACTTCACAAATCAGCGGTATCTACATTCTATATGCCTCACTTTTAAAACACATAATTTTGACATTGGGATATATACAATATGATGATTACATAATTCACAAAGCACATATTCAATGTCAATGTTTTCATGTCTCTATTTCATTAGATGAAGAATATCTCTAATATTGGCACATGGGTATATGGAAGCCCTCTTAGAGGAACACTTGTTAAAATTTATTTAACTATCCTAAGTCATCTATGCATTAGTTGACGGACCTCCACCTTTCTTCTGAAAAAAAAACAAAGTAAAGCAATATTTTACAGCAACATTTGATTGTTCTGCATCTTTTCAAGAACTTATTTAATTGTATAAAATTATTGGCAAATTATTATACAAAAAAAAAATACTAACACGTCTTCAATTCATTTAATCAATCAAGCATGTTAAAGCATCTCACCACAAAATTTATAATCGGCAAGAACCATTTTCCTTGAATTACATGATTATCCTCATCGATTCCATACATTATTCAGTTTTTATTCTTTTATGTAAGGAATTACAGCTGCATAAATTTCTGGATTTTTATTTATTTTAATTTTAGTTTTCAAATTGTCAAATTAACTTTCCATCTGTTAGCAGTAACATACAGTTACCTTCTATAAGTCTCATTTTATGGAGTTTTTATATCTTAATTGAATGATCAATATACAGATTTTATTAACAGGAGTGTGCTCCTTACACCCAAACTAGAGGCTCTAAAGAGCCTGTGTCGCTCACCTTATTCTATGTGAATATTAAACAAAGGAAGCAGATGGATTCATGACAAAATTGTGTTTTGGTGATGGTGATGTGTTTGTACATCTTACTTTACTAAACAGTCTTGCTGCTTACAATTATCTCTATCTATAATGAATTTGGTCCAGTAGTTTCAGTGGAAAATGTTAATAAAAATTTACAAATTTTATGAAAATTGTTAAAAATTTACAAATTTTATGAAAATTGTTAAAAATTGACTATAAAGGACAATAACTCCTTAGGGGGTCAATTGACCATTTTGGTCATTTGACTTATTTGTAAATCTGACTTTGCTGAACATTATTGCTGTTTATAGTTTATCTCTATCTATAATAATATTCAAGATAATAACCAAAAACAGCAAAATTTCCTTAAAATTACTGATTCAGATTAAGATTTGCTCTAAATGCTTTGGTTTTTGAGTTATAAGCCAAAAACTGCATTTTATCCCTATGTTCTATATTCAGCCGTGACCGCCATCTTGATTTGATGGCCGGGTCACCGGACACATTTTTTAAACTTAATACCCAATAGATGATTGGTCAAGTTTGGATTCATTTTTTGTAAAAGTTAATGACGATGGTTGACAGACGACGACGGACGCAAAGTGATGGGAAAAGCTCACTTGGCCCTATGGGCTAGGTGAGCTAAAAATGTGTATTCATGTTCTTAATTTAACAAAAACTTTGTCTTTAAAAAAGGATTCGATTACCAATGACTTAAGTCTATATAAATACTAAACTTACCGAAAAAATTGGGTTAGGTTTTGGATTTGTTTCTGGCCTCTTTATATTATACTGCAACAAGAAAGGTTTATTCATGACAAATGCAATTTGAAAAGTCTCACTTTTAATTTTGAGACTAAGCATTCAAACTAAGTGTGTTACACATTACAAGGACACTATGACATTTGAAACATTTTAAGATTATAATATGTAATAAACAGCTACGCCATGAGCGCATGATACGCCCGACGTCTTATGTGGAAGTCTTATGCAATAATCATAAATATTTTATGAGAAAGTTTTAAGCAATAACCATATATTGTTTTAGAGACACGGCGGGACATGTGAAACCCCCCACCCTGTTTTTTTATTTACAAAAACTAAATATTACCAAAATAAAATTTTGAATCAAAACCAAAAAGTATACAGATCTTTAGATTAATATATCAAAGAAGTGTGTAAAGTTTTAAGCAATAATCATAAATCGTTTTTGAGATACGGCGCGACATGTAAAAAACCCTCCCCTGTTTTACAAAATACTCAATAACTCAAAAATAAAATTTTGAATAATCACCAAAAAGTATACAGATCTTTAGATTAATAGAACAAAGAAGTGTGTAAAGTTTTAAGCAATAATCATAAATCGTTTTTGAGATATGGCACAACATGTAAAAAAACCCTCCCCCTTTTTAAAAAAATACTAATAACTCAAAAATGAAATTTTGAATCATCACCAAAAAGTATACAGATATTGAGATTAATATAACAAAGACATGTGTAAAGTTTTAAGCAATAATCATAAATAGTTTTTGAGATTTGGCGCGACATGTAAAAAAAACCTCCCCTTTTTTAC
>CM034353.1:77003550-77059746 GCA_019925275.1 Mytilus edulis
TGATAATTGTTTTTTGTTAATTATTTTTGCATAAATAAGGCACTTGATTTTCTCCCTTTGTCGTGCTGTTTATTTTGTTATTAATTTATTTTTACTAAACATTACGAATCTTGTTAATTGCAGAAGACTGTATAGTGACCTCTAGTGGCTCATATCTAAGTCATTAGGTCTCTGGTGGATAGTTTTCTCATTGGTAATAGTACCACATCTTAAATTTTATATAATTGACACTTACTAGAACAATTGCCACTGGCTCTATCAAGTAGAAACCCTTCCTGACATATGCACTCCCATGTTCCTGGATTTGTAGTATTATCACAACCATATTCACAGGTTAAATTCTGCAGTGTACAGACATCAAATATTGCTGAAATGTAGATAGAAAATTAAACAATCAAAAATTTCAAAATTAGACATGGAAAAGCAGGATAATGATTCACTGAATCATACTGACATCATTAATAAAAAAAATATTGGATGCAATAAGTTTATCCTATTATCTTACAATGTATATACCTAAGACTTTCTGAAAAATCACCTGCTGAATTAAGTTACTTACAATTTTTATTCATTAACTATAGTTTATTATAAAATGAGAAACTGAAATAACACAATTACCTACATTCAATACACCTTCCTACTATATATGGTTAAAGTTGTGACTTAGGTTCTAAATTACACTTACTTTGATTACATTTACCATCAGCTATCAGCTCAAATCCATACACACAACTACATGTAAAGCTTCCAAGGCTATTAGCACAATTTTGATCACAACCACTTGTCCTTTCAGTACATTCGTCAATATCTGTGAAAATATAATTAAAGTGATCTGAATTTATTACAGGTTTAAACTTGATTGTGCAAGTTGATTTTTAAAATTTTATTATAACTGTTCTCCATTCTATATTGCTCAACATTCAAATAAGATATCATGTTTCATTGAAATTCTATCATTTATAATTATGTCTAGACAAATGGTGTCAATGTGTTAACATAATACTTTTTTTTCATAGTTGATTGAAATAGGACTATATAAAGTTTGTTTATATTTTTTACTACCAATTTTTAAAGAAGAAAAATTGCCAAAATCAAGTTTCCGTAGATGGGAGCTTAAGGTGGTACCCAAAACTTTCACTAAAATTAATTTGGCTCGTTTAATTTTCATAAAATTTTGTCAAAGTATTTACTTTAACCCTTTAACAAAAATTTTGAACCAACTGTTTTGTCTGAAAAATTACACTGGTTATATAGCAGTTTGACAAAGACCAATTTTGATCACTGAGAAGCTTAATATTCTTTTTACAACACAATGTAATTAAAACGTTAAGCTGACTTTACAGAGTTATCTCCCTGTAGTGTTAGGTACCACCTTAATGCACCAATTTTGCATGAACTACAGACTGAAACATCTGCTTGGAAAGTCACAGAGGTTATTTTTAATCTTTTACATAAAAATGATTTAATAGATATAGGAAGATGTGCCAATGAGACAACTCTCCATCCAAATAACAATTTATAAAAGTAAACCATTATAGGTCAAGGTACGGCCTTCAACGCGGAGCCATGGCTCACACCAAACAGCAAGCTATAAAGGGCCAAAAACATCATTTAGTTTGATTGAGCCTTAAATAAACTAATGTTATGTTAGTACAAACCTTGACATAGAGAACCCACTTTTCGGAACCCTGCAAGACAGTTGCATGTAAAGCTTCCATCTGTGTTTGTACAATTACTGTTTGCTGGACAGTTATCAGTTCCATCTAAACATTCATTTATATCTGAAAATAAAACAGTCATTTTAATGGCAATTATCAAACTCCATCAATTTCAAAGTTGGCATTTTTTTTTCAATTGGCGCAAAATATTATAAGAGTTATGAGAAAAAAGTAAGAAAATACCTAGAGTAATGAAAATCATAACAGGAAGAAACAACATTGTGGATAGATGATGTAATATAAAAAAAAGAAATCATGTGTTGATCAATTATAAAGAATGATAGAATGATCGATTTATCATTTTTGGAAAATTCATTTGAAACATCAATGAACCAAATTCCTTCCTTCCTGTGTGTGTGTGTCAAGGGTTAATAACTACATTAGATGTATGTTTCATTATAATACGTTATTCTGATTGGCTAACTGCAATCTCGCGTTATTCCTTAATCAACTTCATTTCAAAACGAATTGTAACATTCATGTTGACACATGCTTCTACAATAAAGTGCACAAGTAAATAAAAGAATCATAGCGAAAAAATATAATTATGTATAAGTATTGAATGCTTCTTTTAGTAATTTCATAGGGTTGTAAAAAGCGTTGACCGTGTGCACATTTTAAGAATGTACTTTGGTCAACGCTTTTACATGCCAATGAATTTTCAAAAAGAAGCATTCAATTCTTAAATATTAAAATATTCAGGCTTAACCTTTACTGTTTAAAATCATAATGAAAAGGGTTCTTTATTTATGCCCTCATTGCAATTAGAATAATTCTTAATTCTTTAATTGATCTCTTTATTTACCTTCACATTTTTCATCGGCTGTAATATTATAGCCTGGTGGACAATTAGAACAGTTGTAACCACGTCCAAGTGATACTTCATCAGTTGGTAATAAATCTATACAGGTACGTCCTAAAGCACATGGATTATCAGCACAAGCATCTGTATCAATTTCACAGTCATCACCTAAAAAGGAGAAGTAAAGAAATAAGGTTTGTATTTATTTATTGTATATGTCCTCCATCTACATATGACTTGTCAATCTTACTGGTATTTCATACAAAGCTAAAAGATACAAATGTTTTATCTCTCAATCTAAAGTTCACACTTACACAGTGGTCAGTCACTCAGCTGCTTTCATGTTGGTTTTCCAACAGTTTTATATTTGAAAAATTTTCAGGAAAAAAATGATGCAATATTGGACAAATAAAACAAGAAAATATTTTTTTGAGGAAGAAAGGTTCCCAAACTGGTGTCCTTTCTATGTGATTTAAGGCTGATAATTTAACAAGTTTTAAATTTAACAGTTTTAAACATCGCACATTTGACTGAGTTGATACAACACCTGATGTAACTGCAAGATTATAGGAAAAAAATAATATAAAATTTTTGCAAAATGTTTTTTCTTGAACCTGTTTTGATTTAGATTCCAATACTTTTAAATTCTATATAACAGAACATTGTATACTTCCCACAGCTGAATTCCAGATCTGGTTATCTGGCAGATGCAATCTTAAATCAAATCACAACTATATTTTTTATAAAAAAATATGTCCTTACCAGACCAACCAGTTGTACAGTTACATGAGGCAATGACGTAGTTTGGATTGGATTCATTTCTCAGATTGTCATAGTCACATGTTCCGTGGTCACCTGTACATCCACTACACGCCATAATGATCACCTCTATAGCGTCTGCTGTTACACCATCACTGTCCTCAGTAGTTACCCTGTGGAGTTTATGTAAAATAATTACACATTTATATACACAATTTAATCAAAGTCTGAAAGAAAATTAATATTCCTCAATTTACATAATATCATTACAAAATAAAATAGAAAATATATAATGAATACCAAATAACTACATGCTATATCAAACATTGTTTCACTCCTCAACCCTAAAAATTTTTAAAAACAAAATACCTATGCAAAAGTTACCTGATTTTTTCTGTATTTAGATTTGCAGGTGTCCATGTTAATGTCAAATTTCCTGTGGAATCATTAGATGCGGAAAAGCCTTGACCTGGCCAATCTATTATACTGTATCTGAAACCTGGTTTATCATCCTGACCTTGGAAGTTGAAACTTGTAGTTTGATTTACTACTACTTTGATAGATTCTACTCCCTCTATTTCTGGTGCCTCATTTTCTGGAAGATAATGAATTTTTTAATTATATAACAATTTCATCAAAGAAAAAAAGATCACTTAAATCAAGACAAACAGTCTATACATAACTATACAGAAAACAAAGATTGAGGAATACTAACCCCAATGTTTTCAAAGGAGCTGGTTATTGAATTACAGACAGGAAAGACCCTTGTGAGTAGTCTAGTTTGTTAAAACAAAACCCATCATCGTTTCTAAAACTCTTAATATTATATGACACTGACCGTTAGGCACCAAATAATCAACCAATCATAAAACGACAGTTCCAAGATACAGTACTAGTTATTTGAATCTGTTATGTGAATTTCATCACCATGTGACCAAATTGTAGGCATTGTCTTGATTCATCATCAACAGGAACTCAAAAATATTCAAGGATGATATTTCTAAGAACAGTAACAGAAAAAAACCAGCAAGAAAAGGTTAAATGTAACTTTAAAGACTCAAATTGATCAAAACTCTGAAAATATCTTTCCACTTAAGGATATCATATTCTAATATTAGAAGACTTGAACTGTGCTAATTTGATTTATTCAAAAGTATCTGAATAGAAGATTCTGTTAATGTTTATCATTGTAAAAAAGAGGGGATATGATGTTTTTGAATATTACACAAAATCTCTTAACTCAATTCTCATGAATAGGGTTCTTATTGCTGTCCTTCAACTCAAAGAAAAATTAAGACATTCAACAATTTTACATTGAAAGCTTACACCTTCAAAACTTGTAATACTGTCTTTAAAGTGTAGAAATAAAAACAAAACTTACGTAATTGTGCAGTTTCAGACTCAGCTTCCACATTTGTTGATTGAGTATCATCAGCAAATGATTGATCACCAGTTGCCAAGTAATCAAAGATACAAGCTTTATATTGGTCAGTACTGCCACCACAGACGCTATAAGCTGACTGGAGCGTACTATTGTCAAATTCATCAATAAATAATGGAACAAAATCTTGGTGACTATAATCAGCCCAGGATTTCCCATCAGTATAATCAAATATTGTATTGGCTGCAGTTGTCTCCCCTATAATACAAAAATTGTAATATTATAATTAAAACAGATACCTAGTATTTGATAAAGGGTGCTAAAAAATTTGTAGTTGATCCATTGAATTGTAAAGTATAGTGCACTTAAAACTCTTCTCATGTTAAAAGTTAAGAAATTTCAAAAGAAAAGATTTTAAAAAATGTCACAAAAGATAATTAACAAGTTTACATTTTTAATTAAAACCTAGAGTTTTTTTTTGTCATTTTACTTTTTTAAACTAACATCACTAAATATGAGATTTAATTACTTACACAGCTGACCAAAATTGTTATAGATTTTTCTTTCAGAATCCACATCACTAGATGTAAGTACATTTCCATTTGGTAATATAAATTCATTGGTTTTGTCGCCATCAAAGTTGCCCATAAGACCTTTAACTTGACCTTTAAAATCCTCAGGAACTGATGCTGACAAAGTCAACTGCCGAGTTTTTACCTGAAAGTTTAACTGAATCCCTGCAAATGTAAAGGATTATATATATATTTATCGAAGAAACATAAATCAATATCAAAATGTTTTTTTCACCATCTTATATATGCTAAAATAATTGTCAACTAGAGGCTCAGGCTCTAAAGAGCCTGTGTCGCTCACCTTGGTCTATGTGAATACTTAACAAAATCCACAGATGATTCATAACAAAATTGTGTTTTTGTGATGGTGATATGTTTGTAGATCTTACTTTACTGAACATTCTTGCTGCTTGCAATTATCTCTATTATGAACTTGGCCCAGTAGTTACAGTAGATAATGTTAGTGAAAATTTACAAATTTTAAATTCTTAAAAATTGACTATAAAGGGCAATAACTCCTTAAGGGGTCAATTGACCTTTTTGGTCATGATGACTTATTTAGGTTATACTTTGCTGTACATTATTTCTGTTTATAGTTTATCTCTATCTATAATAATATTCAAGATAATAACCAAAAACATCAAAATTTCCTTAATATTACCAATTCAGGGGCAGCAACCCAACAATGGGTTGTCCGATTCATCTGAAAATTTCAGGGCAGATAGATCAAGACCTGATAAACCATTTAACCTCGTCAGATTTTCTCTGAATGCTTTGGTTCTTGAGTTATAAGCCAAAAACTGCATTGTACCCCTATGTTCTCTTTTTAGCCATGGTGGCCATCTTGTTTGGTTGGCCGAATCACCGGACACAATTTTTAAACTAGATACCCCAATGATGATTGTTGCCAAGTTTGGTTCAATTTGGCCCAGTATTTTCAGAAGAGAAGATTTTTGTAAAAGATAACTAAGATTTACGGAAAATGGTTAAAAATTGACTATAAAGGGCAATAACTCCTAAAAGGGTCAACTGACCATTTCGGTCATGTTGACTTATTTGTAAATCTTACTTTGTTGAACATGTTTGCTGTTACAGTTTATCTCTATCTATAATAATATTCAAGATAATAACCAAAAACAGCAAAATTTCCTGAAAATTACCAATTCAGGGGCAGCAACCTAACATCTGAAAATTTCAGGGCAGATAGATCTTGACCTGATAAACAATTTTACCCCATGTCAGATTTGCTCTTCATGCTTTGGTTTTTGAGTTATAAGCTAAAAACTGCATTTTACCCCTATGTTCTATTTTTAGCCATGGCGGCCATCTTGGTTGGTTGGGCGGGTCACCGGTCACAATTTTTAAACTAGATACCCTAATAATGATTTTGGCCATGTTTGGTTAAATTTGGCCCAGTAGTTTCAGAGGAGAAGATTTTTGTAAAAGTTTACAGACGACGGACGACGGACGACGACGGACAATGGACGACGACGAACGACGGACGACGACGGACGCCAAGTGATGAGAAAAGCTCACTTGGCCCATTGGGCCAGGTGAGCTAAAAATGGTATTGACCATAGACAATTTGGTAGATTCAACCTAGGTTTATCAACCATGTATCAAATATTTTTACTTTATTATTTCATTAAATTATTCTTTCCAAGAGATATATGTAAAATTAAAGATATCCAAAGTATAAAACATATGTAACACTGTCATACATTATCATGCATGCATGGTACAAGAAGTCTTCCTTAACAAGGATTTTGTGCTAATGCAGCGTAATGCAAACAACAATCAATCACCTTAACACATGGATGATAATTTTTTGACAATGATCTGAGCTGTTAAAACCAAATATTTTGGGTAAACTAAAATGGTAAAGTCAACTTAATCTAAGGGGCCTTTTTTCCAAATGCAATATTCAGGTATGATTCCTGAACGCGTGCCTTGCTATGAAATTCAGATCAACACGATATAAAGATTAAAAATATTGTTACAATCACCTGACTCGGAGAAAGCAACAGCAAGTGTATGATTTTGACGTCTCAACACGATCCCAGTTAGAAAAACAGCAAAGTTATCTTCAGTATTAAAGCGTGTTGTGTAGTCATTTCCATTACCATAAACTACCATTGCTGTAATAAAGAAAGTTTTCAAATATTATAAAAGACTGGCCATAACAACATAAATCTGAATTAAAGAACATTATAATATTTCATATACAATTAAATTTCTTAGAAGTCTCATATCATTCCTTAATATTGATTAGCTAGGGCATTCTGGAATTATCTTTTATTTCCATATAGAATGCAACATCCATTTTACATAATTACTTCAAAATGATAAAAAAATCTTTCACTTTTGACACATTTAAAACTGTTCTTTTTTCAAAATTTCAATAATACTTCTAAGAGAAATTATGGTAACAATTTTTAAATAGTTTATGTGACTAAAACAAAACAAAAACAATAATTTCATTTCGTTGTTTTTAAGCATACCAGGGTTTATAACTTACTTTCCAAATCGCTGGCTAGTTCTACTTGCATAGTTGCATTTCCATCTTCTTTTGCAGCAAAACCACTAAATATGGTTGCGTTTATTTTCTTTAGGTCAGTTCCATTCTTTGAAGTAGCTAAGTCTGTTCTAGCTTGAACTTCAAAGGTTACATTTTCATTTGTGATTTTCATCATTGTGTATTCACCCCAGCCGTTGAATGTGTATTGAAATCCATCCAATGTGTCAACATGAGGATCCCCAAAGGCAAAGACTGAAAATGTATACAAAATTTACCAATTGAAGTCATATGAAACGAGTTATTTTTAATCATAACGTGAAGGAAATTATAGAACCAATACATGCATGCATATATTCAAAACTAAGTTCTCTATGCAAATTATTTTACATTATTTAATACACTCCATAATGTATAATAAGCATATCTTATTTCATACAGTGATTGCTAATCGACAACTTCAGCTACTTATTCTCAGGACAAAGTGTTTGATCATTGAGCTTGATAAACCATTGCTCATAATTTTTTCAAGTTTTAAATAGTGGTACTTATAAAATTGTATATGAGAAATCAATATGAAAAAGCAAACATTTAAAGAAGCAATTCTTTACAGCAAAACAGAGTAAACATTTGTAACTGTAAACCAACATATTTTTGAGGATAGTTTAATTTGCGTTTTGTTCTTTCTAAGCTGTAAAAAGAAAAACAAAGGATATGGGATATCCATTCGGAAATGGGATATCCATCTGGATATGGGATATCCATCCGGAAATGGGATATCCATCCGGATATGGGATATCCATCAGTACATGTACAGCAATAAACACACACAAAGCAAAAGAACAGTGCTTTTATTGCTGTTCTTCATCTCAAAGTCTCAAAGAGGCAATCAAAATGGCGCAAGAAAATCTCCCCTAGATGCAAGTCCACTTTGTGGTGATTAAAGTTGTTGATTACAAATTTTCTTGATTTAGTTGAATAGACTATCAACGTTAACATATACATGACGATTTATATTGGCATTGTTTTTCTTCTAAGGAAGGTCAAGAAAATAAGTTGGTATATAATATGTTACACTCATCTAGACTTATAAATCAGCAGAATACATGTACTTACATATACGAAATGGTGACCGCCTGTAACAAAATCCCACTGGTCTTACTCTGTAGTACAGATAACAATTATTTGATTTTTCACAACAATTTTCTTTAGGGATGACATTATCTTGTTGGTATGTAACAATATCAGTAAAAGGATTTCCTGTAACCATAGTACCAGCATCTGGACTATTCCTAAGTAGGAACCCATAGAACTGGTGATAACAGCAAATCTAAAAAGTTAAACAAAGTTTGTTATTTATAAATTATCACTTTTGTTTGGTATGTCTGAGTGCTTATAAATGTTATACAAATGTTTTTTTCTTATACAAAATATGACAACGCCTAGCTCTCATGTAGATTTTTGGTGTTTTATGTTTATACATTTGAAATCATCAATTTATACTGTGAGGGTAATTTTATTCGTGGGTATCAATTTAATGGATTTTCAAAATAAATGCATGTATCAGAAGGTACACAAAGAAGAAAGGTAACAAGTACAAAAATTTATAAAAAATATGTTACACCATTCTGTTAATATATATGTTTGCAAATGTTATCAATCCTGAATTTATTTATCTAAATTTAAAGGAATTTTTTTATCATGATTTCTGGGAGGTGTAACAAATGTCAGGGTTTTCTTTAAACATGCAATTTTATTCTTTAAGTTGTAATCTAAATCTTCATAAATTCATATATTAGTCAAATCACTTCCAAAGTCCATTTTTAGTCAAAGAAAAATTGTGAGGGTCTATAAAGGCTATAACATGTTAATGTGTTTAGCATGGATAAAAGATGATCGAGAATGAAAAAGCGACATTATCTGCATTTAAACATGGGGTACATGCTCTCCTATTCCAAACATCACAGGCAAACATGATTTCTTCATCTACATGGATTCACTTATGCACATTAAAGCAGATATAAATGTGTACTTACACGACTGATACCAAATCTGTAGTTGGCAAAGCACACCGCATTATTTTGATATGAAAAGAAATAATATCTTCCATCAAAAACCATCATTCTCTGATTGCAAGGACAAATATTAACTAACCACCATCTCCTATTTCTCAAGTTCCATCGAACTGTATTAACATTCTTGCGATACCATCTCACACACTGAGAAGCTGGATTCGGTGGTACTGGACCGTTTAAGTTAAGTGACATAAAATATACACCATTTGCACCTACAATAGAATTTTAAATACATGATTCAAGTAAACAATCAATGAATCATTTTACAGTTGAAAAATAGTTAATTGCCTAATATATAATGTAGCTAATTAATGTATGCAACACAATTTAAAAACATTTACTCTTTGGAACAGATGAATTTGTTCAGATAATCAAGAATTATCTTTAATAAAGGTATGCATAATTATTCAATATAAATTATTTGTGTGTTTTTAAATACAAGTGTTGAATGTGACAGTTTTCCTGTTGTAAAGGCATTAAATTAATATTTAAAAATGTCAGTATATACCCACCATCAAATGTGTTCCCTCTAAATTCACTAACGTCAAAGGCACTTTCTGTGAAGGAGTATATACTTGATTTGTGTCCACCTAATCCAGAATATCCTATAGCACATTGTCTGCCACCAGGAGGAGACAGGATATTGACATCCTTAAACAAGGAGTAAGCATAGGTCTTTTCACCATTTGTTGCCAAAATAAATTGAAATGTTACAGTTTTCTGAAAAGAGAAAAAGAGAATAAATTAATGTATATGAAACTTCACTTAAACAAGTATTTCCCCTGACTGACAATAGATGTTAGAAGCATTCTGAGGGTGTTCATGCAAAAAAATATCATTTATCACTTTAACTTGGTATAAGACAATTTCCATAATCTACAACAGGACCTAGTACTTAATGTAATAATATGACTAAAAAATCTCTTTTCTTCTTATGGTTAAAAACATATTGCTTTATGAAACATTATATTGACACAATGAGAAAGGTAATGAGAGGTTACTCATGGTTATATTAGATTTGGAACAGCTAAGCCTAACATGAACCTAAATAGTTGTTTCAGGCAAATAAAATTGAGAAAGGAAATGGGGAATGTGTCAAAGCGACAACAACCCGACCATAGAGCAGACAACAGCCAAAGGCCACCAATGAGTCTTCAATGTAGCGAGAAACTCCCGCACCCTGAGGCGTCCTTCAGCTGGCCCCTTAAAAAAAGTCTATCATGTCTATCATGTAGGTTTATGACTTCATGCAAATTCACCTTTTTTAATTTCTAGGGAATTTTTAGGGAATTTTAATGAACCTACATGTACATTGTACTGGTGTCAAAATTAGGAACTGCAAAAGCAGATAAAGATTGCATTGGATTTTAAAAAGCAAGGAGCTTGAATACATACTAGAAAATTGAAGATGGGTAAACAAAATATAATACTTTTAATATCAGCATTATCAATTTATATGTATAATGATATATCAACCAAAGAGATGTATATGATATTCATCCTTGGTTATTGGCCTCAATGAATATCATGTCTTTGTGTTGTATAAATCATTTTATCAATCTCTTTAAGTCAATAATTGTATATAAAAGGCAAAAAAAAAATATTACCATGATTACATCTTAGAAAAAAATAGGGTAGGTACCATAATGTTTATCTAATTCTTGAACCAATGCATGTATATATCATAAACTTAGTCCTCTGTGCACGAATTTTATCATTTTTTACATAAATATATCGTATAATCGTCAATTTTTTTTCTGTGTCTGTTATGATGTAGGTAGGGATTTTTTTATTTTACCTTTTTTTAACATTGAGTCTATGGGATGGACATTCTGACTTAAACAGTGCTTATTAAAAAAAAATGACAAAAAAAACCTTAGGGTAGGCAATTTTTTAGCTTGAAAAAAGGGTAATAGGAAACACACATCATTTTTTATTTGGCCAAATCTTACTACATGTACTTACAAAATCACCATATAGCCTTGCATTTTCCCATGTAGCAATATACACACAAGATGCTGAAAAGTCACTTGTTCGAGCATAATAATTGACATTAGAAGAAACTTTATTCAACACTGAATCAATCAGTGTTCTATCTCCATTTTCATCATCATCACTATAAAGATGATAAAACATCTTCTCCGTTGATCTAGATACAACCAAATCTGTCCATAATGCAGCTACTATATCTCTTTCTGAAAACAAGCTCAATTCTCTAGGAACATAAGAAGTATATCTGCAACCCATGCATGCTAGACCATTTGAAGAAAACTGTGAATGAAAAGTAAAAGTTAAAATGAATATGCAGATTGTGTTATGACATGAGAGCAATACGTGTAGGTATTCAGCATTCACAATAAACTTTTGAGTCCACAAGCCTGAAGCTCATTTTTTTGAAAATTTTAGTTAGATTCTGTTGGCTTATAGAGAAGAATTTAACAAACCAGGGCCGTAGGACTTGTTGTTAAGCATGAAGACTGGATATTATTAACAGTGAGTATGTCATAGCTAAACTAATTCATTTCTTATTTCCCCATAGTATTTCAAAAAGATGTAAACATAAGCAAATTCATGATATATATATAATATTAAAGCAACCTGTACAGAGGACCCCACAGACTGCCACAGTATTTTTGTATCCTCTCAATATCCTGTACTGTATTTATTAACTTAGTGACATGCATTTATGGATGACTTAATATACACAAAATTTAGATGGAACTGTTTTTGGAACTGTTTGACAACTACACAACTACAATTAGCAGCCCATGCTATGTACGTATGTGGCAGACTACCCTATATTATGTATATCCTGTGGATTCATTATAATTAGTTGGATACCAATTTTGGTGGATTTTGTGGGTACAATGATAACCACCCAAAATGTTCAACCAATTGCAAATTTGTTGTATGATTTAATGCAGACTATGAAGGCCGTACTTTGACCTACATGTACATGTATAATGGTTTACTTTTATAAATTGTCACTTGAATGGAGAGTTTTCTCATTGGCACTCATACCACATCATCCTATATATCTATACACCTTATCGCTATTTGTCCGCCATTACTGGAAATCACACAGGTTCCCGTAAAATTTTGACGTCATAAAACAAAATATCTGACGCCACAATGGAAAAGTGATTGTTGTTGACGTCAAAAGTTCAAGCGGCCGGGTCAGCCGGGATTAGCGATAAGGTGTATTTTGGAAAACCATGAAATCGAATGTCCACGAATATGCAAGTTTGCATCATTCTCACAGCAAAATGTAAACATAAATGCTTGATCACCATTTAAAATAATAAGTTATATGGTTTTAACTTGTCTAAGTCTAAGATACCTGGGACTATCTATAGAGTTTGAACTTTGTTTTTTTCAAATGTACATTGTTAAGAAGATATGATCTGAACATCAATCCTAGTACAAGCTTATGCTAATAGAGTATCTACATAAGATAGTACTTGGATAGTGACAGACTGTCAAAACAATGAATTCTCAAAGCGAACGATAGGGGCATTTTGTAGTCTGGGGAGAGAAATCAATACATAATTGTGATATTTCAATCCGTCCCAAGGTTACTCGTCCCATACTAATTATTACTGTTTTTCCTTATAAACTTGATCAAAATAATTATTAATTGAAACAGTAAAATTTTGACTTAATGCAAAGACAGTCTGTAGAAGGGAACGAATAAAATTTTCCTTTGTTCTTGTGCCTTTTAAAGATTTTTATTTATTAGGCATTGACAAAAAATATATAGGACAACATTCATTCGTATATGTTAATAGCAGAGACATAACACAAGTCTCTGGTAATAGCAGGGACTTTCTATCTAACGAAAGTATAGGAAAGTATTTGATAATAGTGTTCTTAAAATTGAAAAAGGTCGACATACAGTAAATCTCCTTTAGAAGAAAGAATTTGCCCCTATAGTATCTTTAATTTATAAGTAGAAGACGAATTGCATTTCACTTTAAACTGCACAAAATTAAATAAAAATAGAGAGCAATTATTTTCTAAAATTAATGAAAGAGTTCCCTCTTTTTTTAAATATGACTATTGAATACGGCAAGATTTAGGGTCTATATATATTTTATACGTATGGTGAGACTGATATAATTAGAATTACTGTTAAATTCGTAAGTGACGGTGAGCCTGATATAATTAGAATTACTGTTAAATTCGTAAGTGACGATGAGACTGATATAATTAGAATTACTGTTAAATTCGTATCAGTAAAGTGACGATTAGACTGATATAATTAGAATTACTGTTAAATTCGTAAGTGACGATGAGACTGATATAATTAGAATTATTGTTAAATTCGTAAGTGACGTGTACAATTCTAGAATGAATGTTTTACTTATCATGTTTATTGAGTAATAAATAACTTTGTGTTTAGTACATATGAACCACCTCCTCAGCAGTGATTGGCGTAATATTATTGTTACATTATTTTCTTTTAAAGGTAGTTCTGTACTCAGTAACAAACTTTTCATAAAATTATTATATATTGATAGGGAATTAATAAATGAACCAACAGACTGAGAGCGAAAAAAATATATAGGTCCATTTGTTTGTTTTCGAGATATTAGCCATTAAAGTTTTGGCGGGAAAACTTTCTCTCTTAATTTTTCATAGCTTTAATATCATTGACAAGTTTAAGTTCTCAAAAACTATTAAAAATAACATAGATTTTATAAGACTTTTACGTAAAATATTTATGAAAAGAAAAATGGAGATTAATGAGCAAATTTTTTTAAGGCATTTTTTGGGATAAAACCAGAGGATTCCGAAAATCTGAAAGAAATTCCAAAACATGACAAGCGAACATCCTTAAATTGTACAATGTTTATAAATGTCAAGGATAATTTGTATAATATAGTGACAGTCTATGTAAAAGTCCACATGATTCCAATCCTTCTTACTATATAAAATCCTTGTAAATATGGACAGATGATTATATTATGTTTTTATTTTTTAGCGCTTCATACAAAATGTACTTTGGTCAACGCTTTTACACCCCAATGAAGTTACATAAAGAAGCGTTCACTTCATAATTACAGTTGGCTCGTGGCAAATACATTTTGTAACTGCTCGAATACATGATTGTTTTTGTAGTTTTAATATGTATCAAATGCAACTATTTTTTTTATTTTTTGGCATTATGGAAACTGATCAACTACAATAGATGAGGTGTGGAAGGACCTTTTTCGTGACGTAGGAATTATGTCTTTAATTTTGCGGGTATTTAGAATTTACACTTATATTGTGTTGTGCTTAGAATTTAGGAATTTGTGATAAATTTTTCGAAAGATGGCTTTGTTTTTTCAGGAATTCTAAATTCAGAGTTTAATTTTCTGGTAATTTCAGATGACATCCTTCTATCCTCTCCTAGATTGAATAATCAACAGTATCGCATAGCTAAGGTAAGCAAACCTTGAAACAACTAGTGAATAAAAAGGAACAAACACGGTTTAAAAATACATGAACGAAAAACAAATTTGAGTTTGCTGAACTGCAAATGACATGAAATGTGTAGAATAATATAAACTTACAGTCAAATAGCTGTAACTGTCACCCAAGAAAGGAATTGATGTGAAACATCCTAAGTTATATGTTGACACATCATCTCCGTAAAGTCGTGAATCACCAGTTGTTTCTCCGAATGCCATAAATTCTGGAATATTATAATACATGTTTTATTAACATCACAGAACTATGAATGACCATATAAGAGTTCGGATGCCTGTCCGGCCGATAAGTATAAACCTCGTTGAAGCCTTTTTGTTTTGCCTACTTGTTGTTGTGTTGCGGTCTATAATTGTTGTTTCTCATGTAAATTATTTGAGTCGCATATAAACATAATGATTGATGCAAAAAGATTGCAAATTATGACTTTTAAGATTTATTGATTGATGACTTTGGCAAAAATAACCGGGACATGAAAACGAGTTACATGTTAATGAAATATGTACACATCATATACGGTGCTTTATACTAGAAAAAAAACCATTGAGGTATTAGCAAGCAAGTAAATAGTTAACAGGAGGACATATCAAATAACACGGACGCAATAGTTTCACTTCGATTCATATTACTTTCCACTGCCGCATGATTAAAAAGTCTTTGGTTTGTAATGACCAATTGAACCCACATAGTCCTGCATTTGGGGACAATAAGACATGCCAGGTTAAAACTTATAATGGTTTTCTGTTTATTGTTTTATGTCGAATTATTCGAAAATTAAGGTTTTATCTGATTGCAGATATTTATTGGCTCAGTTGGATTCGGGATAACTTTTTGGAGTTTTTTGTCTACGCTCTTCAACTTCGTATCTGATTTGATCTTGAAATTATTTGAATCTAGCGACACTGAAGCGTCTTATGTAGAAAAAAAAAACGCCCGTCCGCGACCGCAATTAACACACTAAACTATGAACCGGGTGCATGTTTGCAACCACACGTTTCCTCTGCGAGACACCAGTCATGTGTTTACATGAAATATCATTGATACGACCATTTTGAAATTTAATTGCTGTTTAAAAGCAGTAGGCAAAACGTGCTTATATAAACGTCTGACATAGCAGTAAAAAGTATAACAAAATCATACCTCATTGTAAAGTCTAAAAGAGAAAGTCCATTAAAACGGACAAACTCAAACTCCGCTTTGAGTTGGAAAATAGTTGCATGGTGTCTCGTGGTGAAATTATAAGCCTTATATATCTTTAATTATTTTTTGGTCGTACACTAAATATGAAAATTAGCCGTATGTTACTGATGACAAATCACAATGTTTTGAACTCGTTTTTTTTAGTTAAGTACAATGCATGCATATTTGTTTCTGAAACTTTGAATTAAAAGTTATCCCCCCCCCCCCTCAATACTGAAGGCAATGCGTAGTTAAGATGTATGCAAGTTGAATTATTTTTTTTAAATCTTACAACATATATGTTTATTTATAATCGAGTTTCGTATGTCGATAAAACCAAAGAAATGCAAAACTGTCACGGTTCATCTACCTTTTTCCTAACAAATTGGCATATGTTTCTAAATTTAAGGTAGCACATTACAAAGATTTTTTTACTTCCAATCTCCAACCTTTAAAATGCTGTTACTTTCTTCAGACTGCATATAAATTAATAAAAGAGGTATATATAGATAGATAAAAGATTAATCTTTTAAATGAATGCAATATTTTTGTTATGCGATCATTATGATGGCAAAATCTTGGTCAGTTCACTTGAATGAATTTAGCTCTTTCATCTCTATAACTATACAGGAAATTTCAACGAAATCTTAAAATCAACACAGCAGGAGCTACAAATTTCCCTATCGTGTTCCATTATTCTCTCATAAATCTCTTAATTAGTGTAAACATCATTACCACATAAAAGTAGATTATATTTGATTCGGTGTAAAATTTGATCTATACATTCTATCCAAAATCTGAGACACTCTTTTGTAGATAATGGCTCCAGGAACAACATATGATAAAATCAACCCTCTCAGGATATCAATGAAGAAGCTAATTCCAACTGAAAGTGGAAATTTCCTGTAAAATTTTGTAGACACAGTTCGCATTATAATTGATTACATAATTGTAATACTAAAATTGCAATAATTTTGAAAAGAGTAATCTGTTAGCTATCCATAAATACCACATGTATAACTTTTCCAGCATTATAAAGAAAGTTACAGCATTTTGAAACTGGGGAATTGGAGGTATAAAATTTTTGTATTGTGCTACCTTAAGAAAGAAAATATCATACCTGAAGCACGTGCTGCAGCTGATGTTGTCTGTACTGTGGTTGTTGTTTGTGTAGAAGTTGTTGTTGACATTGTTGTTTGTTGTTACTGGCTGGGTTGTGATATCTGGTGATTTTGTGGTTTCTAAAGTCGTTGCAGCTGTTGTATATTCATATGTTGTTGTCTGTGTTGTAGTCGCCTCAGTTGTAGTTTCTAACGTTGAAGCCTCAGTTGTAGTTTCTAAGGTAGTTCCCTCAGTTGTAGTTTCTAAGGTAGTTCCATCAGTTGTTGTTTCTAATGTAGTTCCTTCAGTTTTAGTTTCTAAGGTAGTTCCTTCAGTTGTTGTTTCTAATGTAGTTCCTTCAGTTGTAGTTTCTAAGGTAGTTCCTTCAGTTGTAGTTTCTAAGGTAGTTCCCTCAGTTGTAGTTTCTAAGGTAGTTCCTTCAGTTGCAGTTTCTAAGTAGTTCCCTCAGTTGTTGTTTCTAAAGTAGTTCCCGCAGTTATAGTTTCTAATGTAGTTCCCTCAGTTGTAGTTTCCAATGTAGTTCCCTCAGTTGTAGTTTCTAATGTAGTTCCCTCAGTTGTAGTTTCCAATGTAGTTCCTTCAGTTGTAGTTTCTAAGGTAGTTCCGTCAGTTGTAGTTTCTAAAGTAGTTCCCTCAGTTATTGTTTCTAAAGTAGTTCCCTCAGTTGTTGTTTCCAAGGTAGTTCCTTCAGTTGTAGTTTCTAAGGTAGTTCCCTCAGTTGTAGTTTCTAAGGTAGTTCCTTGAGTTGTTGTTTCTAAGGTAGTCCCTTCAGTAGCAGTTTCTAAGGTAGTTCTTTCAGTTGTAGTTTCTAGGGTAGTTCCTTCAGTTGTAGTTTCTAAGGTAGTTCCTTCAGTTGTTGTTTCTAAGGTAGTTCCCTCAGTTGTAGTTTCTAAGGTAGTTCCTTCAGTTGTTGTTTCTAAGGTAGTTCCTTCAGTTGTAGTTTCTAAGGTAGTTCCCTCAGTTGTAGTCGCTAGGGTAGTTCCCTCAGTTGTTGTTTCTAAGTAGTTCCTCAGTTGTAGTTTCTAAGTAGTTCCTCAGTTGTAGTTTCTAAGGTAGTTCCTTCAGTTGTAGTTTCTAATGTAGTTCCTTCAGTTGTAGTTTCTAAGGTAGTTCCTCAGTTGTAGTTTCTATGGTAGTTCCTTCAGTTGTAGTTTCTAAGGTAGTTCCTTCAGTTGTAGTTTCTAAGGTAGTTGCTCAGTTGTAGTTTCTAATGTAGTTCCTTCAGTTGTAGTTTCTATGGTAGTTCTTCATGTAGTTTCTAAGGTAGTTCCTTCAGTTGTAGTTTCTAAGGTAGTTGCCTCAGTTGTAGTTTCTAAGGTAGTTCCTCAGTTGTTGTTCTAAGGTAGTTCCTTTCAGTTGTAGTTTCTAAGTTGTTCCTTCAGTTGTAGTTTCTAAGGTAGTTCCCTCTGTTGTTTCAAGGTAGTTCCCTCAGTTGTAGTTTCTAAGGTAGTTCCCTCATGTGTGTTTCTAAGGTAGTTCCTTCAGTTGTAGTTTCTAAGTAGTTCCTTCAGTTGTAGTTTCTATGTAGTTCCCTCGTTAGTTTGTAGTTCCTCAGTTGTAGTTTCTAAGGTAGTTCCTCAGTTGTAGTCTATTAAGTTAGTTGCTTCAGTTTGTAGTAGTTTCTAAGGTAGTTCCTTCAGTTGTAGTTTCTAGGTGTTCCTTCAGTTGTAGTTTCTAAGGTAGTTCTTCAGTTGTTGAGTTTTCTAAGGTAGTTCCTTCATGTTTAGTAGTTTCTAAGGTAGTTCCTCAGTTGTAGTTCTGCTATGTAGTGTTCCTCAGTTGTAGTTTCGTAGTAGTTCCTCAGTTGTGTTTCTAAGTAGTTCTTCAGTTGTAGTTTCTAAGTAGTTCCTTCAGTGTTTGTTCTAAGTAGTTCCTTCATTGTAGTTCTAAGTAGTTTCTCAGTTGTATCGTAGTGTAGTTCCTATTGTATGTTTCTTGTATCTCAGTTGTAGTATCAGGTATTCCTTCAGTTTGTATGTTTCTAAGGTAGTTCCTCAGTTGTAGTTTGCTAAGTAGTTCCTGTTGTAGTATCAAGTTTCTCAGTAGTTAAGTGTTCCTCAGTTGTAGTTCTAAGGTAGTCTCAGTTGTAGTTTTCTAGTTGTCCTCAGTTGTAGTTTCTAAGTAGTTCCTTCAGTTGTAGTTTCTATAGGTAGTTCCTCAGTTGTAGTTCCAGTATTTCAGTGTTGTTGTTCCATGTGTCCTTCAGTAGTTGTTCTTAAGGTAGTTCCTCAGTTTGTAGTTTCTAAGGTAGTTCCTCAGTTGTAGTTTCTAATGTAGTTCCTTCAGTTGTGTATTCTATGTAGTTCCTCAGTTGTAGGTTTCTAAGGTAGTTCCTCAGTTGAGTTTCTAGTATTCCTCAGTTGTAGTTTCTAGTAGTTCCTTCAGTTGTAGTTCTAAGGTAGTTCCTTCAGTTGTAGTTTCTAAGGTAGTTCCTTCAGTGTTTGTTTCTAAGGTAGTTCCTCAGTTGTAGTTTCTAAGTAGTCCTCAGTTGTGTTTAAGGTAGTTCCTTCAGTTGTGTTTCTAAGGTAGTTCCCTCAGTTGTAGTTTTAAGGTAGTTCCTCAGTTGTATGTTTCTAAGTAGTTCCCTCAGTTTTGAGTTTCTAGGTAGTTCCCTCAGTTGTTGTTTCTAGTAGTTCCTTCAGTTGTAGTTTCTAAGGTAGTTCCTCAGTTGTAGTCTAAGGGAGTTCCTCAGTTGTAGTTTCTAAGGTAGTTCCTTCAGTTGTAGTTTCTAAGGTAGTTCCTTCAGTTGTGTCAGTTTGTGTTCTAAGTAGTTCTCAGTGTGTTTCTAGTAGTTCCTTCAGTTGTGTTTCTAGGAGTCTCAGTTGTAGTTTCTAAGGTGTTCCTCAGTTGTATTTCTAAGTAGTTCCTCAGTTGTAGTTTCAGTAGTCCTTGTAGCTGTTTCTGTATTCCTCAGTTGTAGTTTTGCTAATGTAAGTTTCGTTGTAGTTCTAAGTGTTCCTCAGTTGTGTTTCTGGTAGTTCATTTTGTTTCTAGTATCATGTAGTTGCTATGTAGTTTCATGTGTAGTATCTTCAGTTGTAGTTCTAATGTAGTTCCTCTGTGTGTTTCTAATGGTAGTTCCTATCAGTTGTAGTTCTAATTAGTTCCTCATGTATTCTGTGTCTCAGTTGTAGTTTCTAGTAGTTCCTCAGTTGTAGTTATCTAGTCAGTTCTTCAGTTAGTGTTTCTGTGTAGTCATCAGTTGTAGTTCTAAGTATTGTTGTTTCTCAGTTGTAACACTTTAAGAATCCTCAGTGTATTTTGTAGCTTCTTCTTGTTCTAAGGTAGTTATCTCATTGTATTTAGCTGTTTTCTGTTGTAAGTATCTAGTTGTAGTTCCTCAGTTGTATGTTTCTAAGGTTGTACATCAGTTGTAGTTCTAAGATTCTTCGTTGTAGTTTTATTGTAGTTTCTTCAGTTGTAACTATTTAAGGTATTCCTTTTGAGTTCTAATTGCTATGTGTTTCTAGTTGTACCTCAGTTGTATTTCTAAGTAGTTCTTTCAGTTGTATTTTTTCTGTCTATGTAGTTTTCTAGTAGTTTCTGTGTATTCTAAGGTAGTTCCTCAGTTTGTAGTGTTTCTAAGTGTAGTTCCCTCATTGTGTTTCTAAGTATTCTTCAGTTGTGTTTCTAGTTGTTGACATCAGTTGTATTTTAGTATTCTCAGATGTATTCCTCAGTTGTGTTTCTAAGTATTGCTCAGTTGTGTTCTAATGTAGTTCCTTCGTTGTAATTCAAGGTAGTTTCTAGTTGTAGTTCTAGGTGTTCCTGGTTGTAGCAATCAGTTGTTGTTTCTAGAATCCTCAGTTTGTTTGTGAGCTAGTTCTCAGTTGTATCAGTAGTTGTGTTGTATCTGCAGTATTTGTAGCTGTTTCTGTTGTACATCAGTTTGTAGAATCTGCAGTTATTGTAGTTGTTTCTGTTGTAACATCAGTTGTTGTATCTGCAGTATTTGTAGCTGTTTCTGTTGTAGCATCAGTTGTTGTGTCAACAGTATTTGTAGCTGTTTCTGTTGTAACATCAGTTGTTGTATCTGCAGTATTTGTAGCTGTTTCTGTTGTACCGTCAGTTGTCGTATCTGCAGTATTTACAGTTGTTTCGCTCGTTGCATTAGTTGACGTTTCTGTTGTGACAGCTGTTTCTGTCGTCACTTCCGTTGTAGTTTCTGCTATATTTAAAATCGTTGTAGCAGTAGAATCTGTCGTTGTAGCAGTAGAATCTGTCGTTGTTGCAGTAGAATCTGTCGTTGTAGCAGTAGAATCTGTCGTTGTAGCAGTAGAATCTGTCGTTGTAGCAGTAGAATCTGTCGTTGTAGCAGTAGAATCTGTCGTTGTAGCAGTAGAATCTGTTGATGTCGTTGCTGTTGATAAAGCAATAGATCCCAAGAAAAGCAGCGTTATTAAAATTCTAACTGCCATCGAAGTTTTTATCCGTCGTCCTATTTTTAACATTTTGGCACTGAAAAAAATAAGAAGAAATATTAAATATGATGGGTTTTAATCTGTTGTGTTTATTTAAGTGGTAATGTATCGTTTTCGCCATTATTTTTGGTTATATATTCGGTTTCTGTTCCCATCTAAAAGTATGTTTGTTTTTTATCACAAAGGAGCAAAATGCCCTTGTTAAATTAAAACAGCATTTACTTTTGTCAGGTTTTAAAGGTTTGAGATATAAAAACTTGGTCAGCAGAGCCATTACAAGATTTAAATATGTATTTTACTCATTGTTGAAGGCTGTAGTATGACATGAAGGTGTTCACATCATTGTCCTTTGGTGGATAGTTGTCTCATTGGTAATCACATGCATTATTTTTTTTATTTTATAAATCTTGTCCAAATGCAGGTCAGAGGCGGATTTAGGGGGCAGGGGGCCCGGGCCCCTTATTTTCGGGGGGAAATTTGGTTGATTATATAGACGTTACGCATGGTATTGGTGTCACTCAGCGTTACACAACATTCCCAATAAACGACGATTTTGACGTTGTACCACGGAAAGTTTCAAACGTACCTAACCTTATATTCTACTCAGGTGAAAATGTTTCGAAACTTTAAAATTAGTTTGATTATATGAGTGAACAAATGAAGGAAAAATCTGAGTCTACCTCTTTAATCTTAGGACGAACGTGCTTCTAACATATCACATTGGCAGTCTTTGCTTATAACCTTCGATGTCTTATTTTCTTTTTTTTTTCACTATTTGTGTATTACCAGTTTCTTCTATTTCTTAAATTTTAGTAATGTTCTCTCTGTCAGAAGACGTCTCCAGTCTTGGCTAGTAAAATTGTTAATATTTGGTTTATTGTTTCTGTCTCTTTTCCCCAATTACACGTTTATATTTATATGTATGTTTTAATTTGGTAATTTCTCTCCCTCAATTTACGTTTATATGCAAATGCTTCTTGATATGATAATGTGAAAGATGTAGGTAGTATAGGTCGCCAGATATTTTTCTTTTCGTAATCTTATTTTATCAACACTTTAATCATAATAATTTTGTTTTATTTTTTTTTTCTTAAACAGTGGCTTTTACTTAATTATAACTCATATTATTAATTTTATCGAATAAGTCCACAATCTTAACATCAATTACGATTTTATGTTAAAACTTAAAAATAACATATTTTTTAAAAACCCCTAACGAAAAATGTGCATCAAGTTTGAAAAAGAGTACGTGCTCTGATGCTGCCGTTGTCAACTTTCTATGTTTTAAATTAAGTTGGTCGGGGTCTAAATCATATTTTAAAAAGAAAATATTATCTTTGATTACAATTTTTAAATCAGGGTTGTTTTACCAAGCAAGTAATTTTAAGACAGTGCCATTTACACATTTTGTACATAAATCAGGCCGTTAGTTTTCTCGTTTGAGTTGTTTTACATTTGTCATTTCGGGGCCTTTTATAGCTGACTAAAAGGTAAATGTTTAACTTATTGTTGATTGCCATACAGTGATCTATAGAAATTATTAACTGGTCTTTAAGTTTGCCTGGTTGGCAATAATACGGCCGCATCTTCTTACTTTATTATGAAAATGAGAACGGGTGATTCTGTATTGTTTTAATTTTGCTTTCGGACACATATTTTACGAGCTATTCTTTCATCTGAATTTTTTTTCTCAAACTCAAGCTTCAAAAAAATGTCGGCTATCTATACTTTATATAAATTAATAATGTTTAACAAGAATGTGTCCAAAGTACACGGATGCCCCACTCAATCATTTTCCATGTTCCATGGACCGTGAAATAGGGTAAAAACCTAATTTGGCATTAAAATTAGAAAGATCATACCATAAGCAACAAGTGTACTAAGTTTCAAGTTGATAGGACTTCAGCTTCATCAAAAACTACCTTGACCAAAAACTTTAACCTGAAACTCCCACTTTCATTTTCTATGTTCAATCGACCGTGAAATTGGGGTCAAAAGTCTAGTTTGGCTTTAAAATTAGAAAGATCATATCATAAGCAACAGTTGTACCAAGTTATAAGTTGATTGGACTTCAGCTTCATCAAAAACTACCTTGACCAAAAACTTTAACCTGAAGCAGGACGAACGAACGGACGGACGAACGAACGAACGGAGCCACAGACCAGAAAACATAATGCCCCTCTACTATCGTAGGTGGGGCATTAAAATAGAATTTGGCAACGTATGAAAACTCTTACATATCCAATACCTACCAAACAGATTACCAGCAGGTCGAATTTCAATTTTGAATAATATGATTATATTTATTTGCCCAGATGTGTATTTTTAAGTAACTGTTATATGTACATGCATAATCACATGGATCAAAATTTTCTCAAGAGAACAACTATGGACCAGGAATGCATTTCTTGTATACACTATACATTATTTCAGTTCAGCGCTCTCATTTTCAACATATACGGAAATACATTAATATTTTTTGACATTTTTTAAAACCGTTTCCAAACAGATAATTTATATTTTTTCGGTTTCAATCTTTTTGGTTTCGTTTTTAAATTTTTTTACAACTATAATCAAAGTTCTGAAGTACTGAACATCGGATTACCGCAAGTTCTTGTTGATGGTCACAAGCACTTGTCTCAGAAAAAAAATCACATTTCTATACCTGAAAGTGATGATTATGTACAGAGATATATATTTTTTCTGAGCACGTTCGTGCGTGGATGATGAATAAATGACAGAGAATTCAACATCACTGCCATTATCATTATTATATTGTAGTGATACAAATCTGTATACTCTGGTTTGTTTTTTTCGTCCGTTATATCTTATGAAAATGAAGACAGAAGGTTTTTGTGCGGGTTGAGCAGCTAATTGGGACATTTTTTTCTCTTTTTTATTTAAACTCTTCTAACGATCTTCTTTTTCTTACAGTTAAAAATGTTTATAACTTCATTTAGTGTTAAATGTATACAATACAGTTGTAAAATTTTAAAACATACTTCTTACTAATAAATCTGCACTGGAATTTCGAATCCTCACATAAAACAAAATTGTAACAGCGGGACACCCTAAAAATGACGTTATCGGCATCGAAAATAGAAAAAGCACAAAATCACCTATGTTATTGATTTCTATGATTTATTTCCTTTCGAATGATATGCAGAACATTGGTATTTATTGTAAAGGATAAGAGCTTGAATTTGAATAACCCGTCATATAACCCAAGTTCCAAAGAGACACCAATATCGTGAGCAACGTCATAGGGAATCACTGATGCATGAACGGAGGGGGCACTTCGTAGGCTGCCAGTGGGCCCCCGCTTATGATAATTCTGGATCCGCCACTGTAGGTAGCAGTGTATTGATTTCTTAACATGGAGCATTTAGATTACAGTTGATTAGCAAGACCATATGTTTTTTTTATTGATTTTTAATTATCAAATAAACGTGTTTTATTTTAAATCATACAATCGAAGTAGCAAAGAAACCTTTTAAAAAGACACGATAACCAACAACACTTCAAATGTTCTTATTGTTAACTATGCGTTATAAATCAATGTGATAGTAGTTGCATCTAATCATTTATTTACCCATTATAGTTATGACAAGTAGTCTGAAAAATACTTGTTTTTGTTTCTTCTGTAGATTGTTGTTTTGTTTACATTGGGTTTTTTTTTTTGTACATTTTGGGGGAGGGGATCTTTTTTTAAAACAAAAAATTAATCAAAGAACCAGACTATAAATTATACGAATCCCAATGTGAAAACAAATATTTAAGCAATTCAAATAAAAAGATATGACTTGAAAACTTGAAAAAGACAGAACGACGAACGAAAAGATATGAATGAAGTGAACCGCTTCAATTGTTAACCACTGAGACGATATCTTTCGGTCTAAAATCTGGGTTGTTTTGTGTCACATGTTTTTAAAAAAAAAACTAGTGTAGTACGACATTGGGGGGGAGGGGGAGGAGACTGTGAGTGTCACAGTCTACATAGAGTAATTGTATATCAATACCCAAGGTCCTTTTGAAAGATCTAACGTATACTAGGCATATTTATAATTTCGCTGAGTGGCGTTCTATATCTCATCCATATGGAATGACATCAGATTATTAAATAAGATAAACGTAGGGGAAAAGAATGGATGAGATAGATATGGGTATATCATTGCAGGTATTTTTGGAAAAGTCTGAGTACCCACAAAGAACCTCGTACCTTTGGCAAAAAAACTAGCAATCCAAGTCAATCAAGATTGTAGTCGAACTCATCTGACGCGAGCATGCAGGGTTCGACTCACAACTGTAATGCTTTAATGATGGCAGGCTAAGATTGCTGTAACTGAACTAAGTAGACCAATCAGCCATCGAGACCTCTAGAGGAATTGGTGTATATGAGAAACGTGCTAGAACCTGGTAGATAGTAAAAGAACCTTGTGGTCCCATATTAACATATTAAATGAAAACGGGTACCGTAATGGGTGCAATGAATGATAAGATAATAAAAAAAAGAATTGCAATGACAAAAAAAAAGAAAGGTGATTACACAGTACATATGATGATTTCCGATTATCTGTAATCAGCTTTTAAGTATATATATAAATCATATGTGTAATAAATTGTTAGGTGTTTGAAAATTATTTAATAGGTAAAGTTTTTCTTGTAAATCAATTTACTATTTTTCAACCCGTCCATCCTTTTTGAAACCTTCGTTTACACTAGTTATCATGTCCTTACGTATTTCTTATTGGAAAATTGGCAATTAAAATTTTGAATACTTTTTTCTATATCAAATCAAGGCGCGTTCTTGTACATACCAACGCATGTAATTAAACTAATATTGATAAAATTTTACAAGTGCTAACTTGCCATTCAAGTGACTATTGATAATTGTTCATTCATGATTTAAATGTCTAGGTCATTCCATTCTTACAATTTCTACAGAGATGTTTTCATTTAGTATTATCTTACCGTTTTTTGGAATAAGATATTTAACAAAGATATTGAAATCCTTCGACACAAATATTTGTATTGAGGAAATATAGGAATTTTGTTTGATTAGTTATCATTCCTCCCATTCATCTGGAGAAATTTAATTAAATCATTATCTGTTATTTTCAATAACCTCACCGGATTCAGAATTATATAAAGATAGTCTAATAAAGCAAGGCATATTGTGTATTAAAATTATGGGCAAATAAATTTGTTATTATAAATAGATATAAGAAGATGTGGTATGGGTGTCTGCAATGAGACAACTCTCCATCCTAGTCACAAATTTTAAAAGTAAACCATTATAGGTCAATGGTTGTTTTGGTATAGTTTTAATTGTCAAAGACAAAATTTTGATAAACACTTAAATTATGTATAACGCTTTCCATCTTTAGGGAACAGTCTTTTTTTTTAAACAGTTTTAATCAAATTATTCAGAAACGTAAGTTCTACCTCCCTCTGGCAATACAAAGGTATATATGGGTACATGTGTTGTCCCTATTGGTTATAAAGCTAGCTCCTCGAGTATTTATACATCCTTGACTTTCAAAATTGTGACTATACAATTCATGGAGATATTAAATCCAGATAGCGCTTCGGATATGCAAAAGTCAAGAAGTTATTTTTATTGACTTCTCGACGAATAATAATAATAGCCCCAACCTAAACCTGTCTTTGTTGTCTAAGTAGCATTTGGTTTTGTTTGTCGTTTATTTCTTTCTCATTAAAGTATATCCTTCATCCGATTGTATATATACATACTTACTGTGTCTTGACATTATAACTTATAGAGTTTTATATGAAAATTGTATGGTTTTCTAAAAGTATTTAAAACAATTTTTTGTTTACTCGTTTATTTTTTTCATTAATTCCATTCGTATTATTAAGTTTCAACTTTCCTTTTGTATATATGCATGCATTTAGCTATGCGTTGATAAATTCCTTGCACTACAGTTAGAGAGGATAAAGATTATATTAAAGTTTACTTGTTAAAATCGAGGATTTCGTCTTTTTTTCCCTTTCCTTTAAGTCATTGCCGAATCCTTTGTTTCAATAGCGTCCACAAATATGTCAATAGAAACCATAGAAACAAAGAGATTGAACGCTTATAGAATAAGAAAAACACCTAGAAACAGCTTTCCGTAGGTTGGCTTGTTTAAAGTGGACTTTACAGTCGCTTAGATTTTTGTTGTATATCTTTTGTCGATTTAAGTACATTGACTTTAATCCAATTGAAAGTGTTGGTTCAAGCTCTTTTCATCTGTGTTTGAATGTGATTAAATCTACTTAAATATGTGGCTTCCGATTTTTAAATACTTTCTAAAATCAAATAAAACGGTGCATATATATGACTTGGTTTTACATAAGATTAGTATCGAGTCTTTACAAATATGTGATTTGTTTCCGTATAATCAACAAAAAAGGTGTTATTTCATATTTAATCTCAAAATCATTTGAGTATTTCAATGTTATTATCTCTTTTGACATTTTTTAGTATCCAATTGCAGATTAGATAATTATAATGAAATAACTAATTATGATTGTGACGTTTCTCCGCAAAATTTTGTAATAATACGATCCCTGCGCGGCATACTGTGTTATTAATACGTATATATATAGGAATGATTTTAAAATAAAACAAATCATTTTACATATGTTCTAAATGTTGCGAAAAATTTAAAAAGATTCGAAAGATTTATGAACACTATATAAGGGATTTTGGTACATTGTTTAAACGGTTACAATTTTCAATGTGAACTTTGAATACGATATCATGCTAATATAATCCTGTGTCTTATGTTACTCGAAGTTTCCGTGACTAGGAGTGATTTAAAGATACTTTTCAGTGGAAGTTTGATAATTTAACATGGTATGATGAATTCAATGCTCCATGTGGGATAATGTCGTGTATTATGTACGTCAAAGAACCCCGACTAAAACTATACGAGGCTGAAAACTATCTTTAAAACAATTTTATTTACTTTTGTAAACTTATTGATTTTGGAAATCACCGTGCTTAAGTGTCCTTGGTATGCTGCATTAAACAATATAACTTGGTGCTATTGTACTGAGAATTATATACAGTACTAATTATATCGTAATCAAAGACGTTTACAAATATTTCGGCACAATACACAGCCTTCGTCATGGTCGATCTTTGTTCAAGAGGAAATGATACAATATGAAGTATATTTTGTATTCGGATTTCCCTTATAAATGATCATCCGACATTATGTCGTAGTGTTACGTATTTATATATATATCTTTTATCAGTACGGTTGCATAAATCTTTAGGTTGGTAAAGTTTTCCTGTCTGTATAATATTGTCCTTTACAGACGACCTGATACCTATTAGGTTTGAAAGAGGGTTGCTATCTCAAGAATGTTTTATCTATTAATTTTACAGTTGTATTATTGCATTTTGAAAAAAAGATTGACACTGTGGGTGGGGGTGGGGGCATTTATTTTCATAAATAACTGAAATATTAATCGATATTATTTATTATTTCATCTTGTTTGTATATTAGGAAGCAAACATTTGATTTTCTGGGGGGGGAGGCTATGGATTTTTTTTCCGGACAAGCTTTTTTTTTTCGCTTTCGGCGAAAAACAATCTATTTTTTTTGTGACAAGTCGAAAACAATTTTTTTCTTTCAATTTTAGCATTACATATATTGGCAGTGAGGGTGAAACAAACAATTTTTTTTCTGAGGGTTAAAAACAAATTATTTTTTTCTTCAAAAACTGGAAACAAACTTTTCCAAAAAAATCCATAAATATTTGATTTATCATCCCATTTTAAATTTAAAAGAGTCTAAAAGCTACGAACACTCAGAATATTAACATATTCATTGGAATATTATATGTATATCACTAGGGCACCGAAAGCTGAATCATTCGTTCAGTATAGGTAGCAGTGTGGTCTAGAGTGCTGGACAAAGTGCAAGCGGTGTTGTCTCGATATCCCAGGAGTACAAATCCCGGTATGGGGAGAACAAACTTTTGCGGTAATTTGCAGATTTAACATTGTTGTGTTGATATTTAAATTTGCTATGTATATATTTATCAATGAACATGGTATGAATCAAATATTCCTCAAGACAAAACAATAGTAGCTTGTGAATAGGTAAGGAACAATCCGATAGAAAAGACAACTCATCCAAACGAGTCCCATGCATGTTGCACTTCTGAAACTAGCGCTGAAAAACAACATATTTTCTTTTAATGACAAACGCTATCTACAGCTAGACGACACTAGTGTGGGAACCTAACGGCACAGTCATATGCCAAATACTTAGACTAACATGAAAACCTTGGCTAGTGATGAATACCAGCCTTATTATTGTCGATTTATTGATGATAATGATTTTTTTAGATGGGCTGACTCCCTAGATCACCTGAATAAATTTCTTGAACACTGTAGCTCTTTCCAACATTCATTAAATTTACACATGAAGCATCAGTGGACATAAATAACTTCCTTGACACTTCAAATAACATCCGGAACGAAACCATTATCACAGATTCCCATACGAAGAAGCCATACAACAACAGCTCTCGTTAGACCGCCTCTCAGTGTGGTCTCGTGGTAGCGGGGAGCCATATGTTCGAACCCCGCCTCAAGGATACAATGACTATAGTGTAGAAACAATTTTCCAAAATAGGCAACCATAATTTACCACAAATAACTTCTGGAGTAGAGGGATAAGAATCAAGAAGCCAACATAGTACTTATTTGATCACTCTATCATTCTGCTTTCAAAAACGTATCAATCACTGTTCTAAAGCATTTGAAAATTGTAAAAAGTTAATACAATTCGAAAAAAAAGTATTTCCTTCACTATCAGTAATGCCTATCAAAAGACCAAAAAAATGTCCGTGACAAATTATTACAAGATGTATTAACAAAGCAAGATATCTATCTCCTGGTTGATACAAACAATGTGAAAGAAGGAATTGGTTATGTTGTAAATTTCCAAATACTAGCAGTTCTTTCATAAGCTACTTTACATTTCAAACTTTTTACCATCTACTTAAATTTCAATTGTAAAACGGAAAACTCAATTTATGTAACACCTGCACATGCAATAAATTACATAAATATAACAGTCGGCTAGTATAACCATTGATTATCGTATAAAATCAACAAAACCTTTGACTTTACAAGACAATTTCGCTCAAAGAAACATCATTTTGATAAAGTTACGTTTCAAATATAAAATTGAACACTGAGTAGGACCCAGCAGCGAGAAGGGGACGAGAAAGCTATAGAATCCACCAGCTTCATACTTGAATGTCTAAATGAAAAAGACAAACAAAGTTATTGAAAAGATAAAGATTATGTTCATGATTAGGCATCGTCCTTGATATCTCTCTAACATTGGCCAATGGACATTGCCAAACTTGCCTTACTTCAACAACAGAATATTCTTAAATCAAACAAAAAATCGTAAACCCCATCCAATGTGTTATGCATATTGCATTAGCCTCCTTTAACATAGTTGTTTCATTTTAAACAAAATTCACTTTACCAGTTCAAATAAGTATTAGTCATGAACAATATACATAACATTTACGTATATTTCTTTGAAATTAATCTGTTCATCATTTTTTTGTTTGTTGCTATTTTTTCAAAATAAATACCGAGCACGTGAGGAAGGTAACCATATCTTAGAGAGAGTAACGCCACATGTAATTGTGTTTTACGTGTTGTTTTTATTATAGACATGTATTGATGATATCATTCATATAAACCAATAATTAGAACCATTAAGAATGGAACCTGTGGTCAAATGTATATGCCTACACGGCTACTCTTTTGTTATTTACATAATCTTAAAACTATTATTATAAAGTAAAACTCCCATACAAAATTAAAAGGGATTGATACGCTTTTAAGGTTATTTAAACTTTACGTCGAGTCTTTAAATGGTCTTATTGTTGTCTTGGAATGTGGGGTTCTCACGGACGTTTCTATAGACCTTTTAATTCATTAAACTATGGACGATTTTTGAATCGGACCTTCCTTCGTAAAAATACTGTTGTATGTTTTTTTTCTCGATTTGATAGATTATTTTTAAAGCGTATTTTAAAAGTATTTTTAGTGACCGGCCTCTTCACTTCAAATTTTTATTTCAAACTTATTTAGTTTAACGCTAGAAGGAACAAAATTATCACAGGTGGTAAAAAAAAAGCAGTTGCTTTATTTAAACCCCACCCGACAACACCTTAAAAAATCATTCAACCAAATGTTAAGTAGTAGATCAGTTTACAACTTGCTGCATGAAAATGCTGTTTAGTTTAGAAAGAATAATCAGCCATAACTATTTTACATGCCAAGCAGCCATTCACTGAAACTGATCACATTTCCTTTTAAGATTTTCATGTGATATCGAACAATTTAAAGTTTTGTATAAACAAATTAAGAGACGCTCATCACAATTGAGTTATTTTAAAAAGTCGCTGAAATAGGAAAAGGTTAGTTATGAGTTTGCTGGAAAAAAAACTTGCTGACAGATACCTATCAGTGGTTGTCTTAATCTGATGAACGACACCGTGCGACATCTTATCGATTTAACAGATTTAATAATTTCTTAACAAAACATATTTGTCTTTTTGTCTTTGATAGGTAGGTGTCTTATTGTCAATCCTACCACATCTCCTTATTTATTTAAACAGATCTATAACGAACAAACAAACAAAATGGTACAAGTACATGTATTTGTTTCGGACCGTGGTTTATACTTGAAACTATTTGGTAGAAAAAAAAAACCCCAAAAAACGTAATAATGCGAACACTTATAATAACTTTCATAATGTATCACCAATTGCCTTAAACAATTTGAATCTGCAAAAGCATACTTATACCAGGAACATATATACCCCAGCTTATACGTAAAATTCACCCGTTGAATTGTTAGACAAATAGACATTAAGCAAATTACATAGTTACAGAGATGGGATAATATACACATAATTTGCATATATAACTGATCAGATAATTAATAGGGAAGAAAAATCTATGTTTTAAGTGACCTTTATATTCATTAATAAATGAGAAAAAAAATCATAGGTCAAGTCATGTTCGAATTAAGTTCATTACGCCATTAAGACTTATTATCAACACTTTTCCAGTCATGACTTTTAAAAAAAAAGTTAATGAAGCTACTGTTTATGATCTATCTCCTTCTTTATTATTACACAATAACCCTTATTAATAGGAATTATCTAGCATTTAAGATTTCAATGAAAAGGGATTATCTATTGATGGACGTGTTAAAAAATATTAAATTTTCAATTACGTGTATCTCGTCCATAATTGCTTTCAGTCTAGTAGTCACACGTTTCAACGCATTGGTGTTTTTTTTTTTAAACACCTTTAATATAATAACATATTATCTAAAAGAAATATTTAAAATCCCTATGCTTTAAGTGTTTTATTGCTACTTAGATGATTTTCAATTTCTTCCTTAGGCGCGGAAGTTATAAAAGTACATATGAATACAACTTATAATCCATAATGCTATTTTATAGTTTCAAAGTCCTGTGTTTGCAGCAGCTATTCTAACGTGTTAAGCTTAACTTAATAATTCAATCTACAAGAGAGCTTATGGGCAAATGCTTGTACAACGTAATTTTTCTTCTCTGTTTTGCATTATCAGCAACAGCAATTCTCAGATAGTCATCTCTATTCTAAAATTAAGTTTTTATATCATACAAGCGCCTTTTCAAGTTAAAATTAAAAAATAAATAGCAATGCGTTTGTAATAATTCGCTATTTAGTTTCCAATATCGGCTTAAACAAGTGCATTAATTTTCATTTCAAATATTTATATATTTATGTAATTTTTTTTTAATTTTAATTCAAAGATTTTAATTTTGAGACTGGCTTTTCATATTTTTTTTGACAGATGCATAAAGCGTCCATGTGTAATTAAAACTTGAAAATAAACTTACCTAAATAGAATTAATTATAAATTAATCCGTTTCGAAAATTTACTTATATCCCAAAGTAAGTAACACAAGTATCCAAAATGATAAAAGTTTATCCAATTCGAAAAAAATCACAAAACATGAAAATCGACGGATTTTTTAATACCGATTCATGGTTATGACCCACCCAGTTATTTCCAAACGAATGTACTCTTCGGGATTCTCTACCCTTTTCATTAATAGAAAATCATTTTTCGAAAATCTATTTGATGTACAAATGACTACTCAGGTAAAACGAAAATAAATAATTCTACCCGGAATGGCATTATAGTCTAAACAATAATTGTTTACCGAATTTTATAACTATGAATAACAACAATAGAGTACGAAGGGAATGGATTCTTCCAGATCTCTTTATCGGACTTTTACATAATTCTTGTCAAACAAGTTTGCAATGTTATTAAATATCCAATATGAGAAGTACTGTTCACATTATTTATATGGGACCATTGCAAATATACATTGATATAAAAGAATAGAAATGGATATCTTATTTACAAATCGAAGACAATTCAACCGTAAAAACTTATTTACAGTTTATTTAAAATTTCATTGATTGACTCGTGTCTGGTTGAACGTAATACTGTAGGTCACGTTACGTTATTTTGTATGTTCAGAACAAAAATTATTTTATGGAAAATCCAGGCAATCTATAATAATATTAATAACGGCGTTGGAACTTAATTACTTTCAGCAATTTTTTTTTAGAAATCTGTTCCTTGGACTTTGCACAAACTGCATGGAACATATATAATGAAGTTTAAACATATTTATTTAAAGTGGATTGGGAAATAAGTTTTGCAACTTATATTAATCCCTTTCCACTTTGCGGGTGCGAGTGCTGCCTTGTAGCGACATAATTAGCTTACTTTTTTTCGAATTCTACAAGGGTGTCTTTAACGTGCAAGAGATATGGCTCTCTCTTAACACGGGTCAGCCATTTATCGTCCCTTCCGACGGACTATCATCGTTTCCTCAAGATCATACTCGCCAATGGTGTCAAGGGAGAGTCGAAAATCAGTCCCTGAAATTTTCATCCCGGAACGGGAATCGAAAGAGGAACCTTTGTGTTAGTAGTTCGATGCACTAACCACTACACCACGACTTTCATAATGTATATAGACGTGCTGCACAAGTTCGAAATGTATAAGTAAACTGCAGTCATAACTTGCTATATTGCTATTGATTGAAACAGCATCTTCAGCATATATTGAGGATACACGTTTTATCAAGGAGATACGAAGAGATGAAAATGAAAAAAAGACCTGTAAATATAACTGCAACAATTGCAAATAGTGCACCAACACAGCAGATTTTTAGAACGAGTATTACATTAAATGCAGTACCGGTAATTTGTTTTTAGGATGGGTATTAACACCGCTGCTTTTTCTTTAGCTCGTCAAGTCAGATGCTCAAGCGAAAAATAAATCAAACAAACAAACAATATAAAACAAAAAACTGAAAAGAGAGAAAAAAAACTTTAACGAGAAAGTTTAACTACTGTTATTAATTTACTAATAATTATATTATATTTTTATGATCTGAATTATATTAAGACAAATAAAATTGTAACATCGGTCGACTTGACTTCCCTCACACCTGAGTATATCATGTCAACGTAGCCTGTCATTCAATGCCTTTCATACGTGGTAAAATTTTCAGACCATCTTCGAAGATCCTTACTCCAAAGTTTCTCATTTCCTCTTGTTTGGTTTGAAAGGTTGTAATATAACACTACATAGTTAAACATCTCTTTCAATACATTTCGAGTCAGCTACCGTCAAAGTAAACACATTCTCATTTATTTCAATATTTTGGGATTTAAACTTAAATTAGTTAATTTTCAGGTTAAAATTTCAGTAAAATCTAAATTTATACAAACATCGAAGAGATTTTGATCTCAATGGCTGTCAAACAAACTGAAACATGATAATCTGAAATTGAAATGGATGAATCCTTGTCGTTTTTATTCAAATTTAACTTTTGCATTGTATTTCAACAACCACGTACATGGGAATTTTCATTAATTCCATTAACAAATTCCTAGAACATTTATTAAAGATGTTTATTATGCTGGTTAAAGGTTAGGGACGACATCAAAAGATCGATGTAAGATAAAAAAAAAAAAAAACCCAACTTAAATCAAATAGTTTCTGCAAGTTTTGTATATTTAAAATCTATTTTTTCATATATCCCTATTGCTTAATCATTTTTGCTTAATCATTTTCCCCCAAATTCAGTTAAAGGGGGGGGGGGGGTCCGTGAAAAAAACTATGTGAATAGTTTTTTTATCCTACACTGAACTTTTGATGTCGTCCCTTAAGCATGTAGCTGAATTTCCGTTTTATAGTAAAGATCAAGTTTTTCTTTTTGTTCATGTACCCTAAAACATAGGATGACTTTTATGTACTATAAAATTTATTATTATGACGTATATGAAGGGTACAAAGTTGTGGTTTGCTGAACCCATAATTTCAACGAAAAGTATCACAAAACAAATACAATCGGAAAATAACTTTAGATTAACGAATAAATAACAATCATTTTCTATATTCTAGTAGGCCCTACTACTATCGTCATAAATGTTACAGTTGTATAATTTTCATAAATTTATGACCGATACTGATAACCTGTGCTCTCTCTGATAAAACATGTAAAAAGGTAAATACATATACATAACTTTGAAGTTTATAGCACAGCTTCGTGCCTTTTTGAAGCAGAAAACAAACAAACGTATATTTCATTCATACATTAATTTTACTCATTGTTTATTCAGAAACTATCTGCTACCGTGACAGTACACACCAAAATACAAATTTAAAAAATTGTTTTTTAAAACTTTTTGTTAAACTTTAACTTTGGTTTATGACAAAGAATATATTGAAAAGAACAAAAAGATTTCCTTTTATCATTATCATATCCGGAATAATGATGATAATACCAGCTGTGTAATTTTGTCTCTTCCTCGTTAGTTCACATCATTTGTTATTCTGAACGTTCTTTTTAAAAAATAGTTCACGCCATTTGTTATTCGGTGTGTTCTTTTTTTTTTTTTTTTTTTAGATTAGTTCACATCATTTGTTATTCGGAGTGTTCGTTTGTCTATTGTTTAAGATTAAATTCCATTCTATTCCAAAAATTTAATTATTTAATTCATAAATATCAGCAATATCACGGTAGCGAAAACAATTTCATAGTCAGTGCAAAAAATGAGACTTTAAAGTATTGTCAAAAAGAAATTGCAATTACAACTTATGTTTTGAAACCTGTTACTTGTCAACATTCAAACCAATACAAAAGAACAGCTACCATGTCGGATGCTGCCTGTCACAGACTTTCCATACAAGTTGGCATTGGGAAAGTTGTTACACAGTATTTTTTAAAACTCTTTTGCTAAGTAAGTTTTCCATTTCATAAATGAAGGCAATATCCTACACCATAAATCAATTCCTTAAAAAAACAAAAACTCCCTCCATTAAATATTAGTCTGCTTTCATCATATCTTGAACATATACTACACCTATTGCACCTAAACTATTTTCAATTATCAAACGGGGTTGCATAATCTCTTTTTTGACGACTTCGCATCTTCACATGTCCTAATAAATATAATCCGGCTACCCAGGTTATTATACTGGTGACTTGAACTTTGTCAACAATACTTCCCCTCGAAATGTGTCAACTTATATAGATACTTTATTCTCTAAAAACTAAATACAAGTTGCCTAAATGACCGAAATATTGAGAGCCTTAATCCATAAATTGGAAACTCAAGTTTAAAATACTAATAGATTCAGTTAATGATTACACCAGGCAATAGGCTAAATAAGAAATAAAGAAGACGTGAATACTCTTTCCATGTCGTTAAGGGTGTAAATAAAGGCAACAGTAGTATACCGCTATTCGAAACTCATAAATCGATAGAAAAAAACAAATCCGGGTTACAATTTAAAACTGAGGGAAACGCATTAAATATAAGAGGAGAACAACGACACAACATTAAAATGTAACACACACACAGAAACGAACTAAGCATTAGACAAAATTCGATGAGAATAACAAATATAACATTAAACTAAATACATGAATTTGGGATAGAAAAGTACCGTGACACGTCTTATAGTAATGTGAATTCACACTCAAATATAAGAGGAAACAAACGACACAACAGAAACACAACGTTAAAATGTAACACACACAGAAACGAACTATAATATAACAATGGCCATATTCCTGACTTAGTACAGGATATTTTTTAAAGAAAAAAATGGTGGGTTGAACCTGGTTTTGTGGCATGCCAAACCTCTCGCTTTAATAACAATGTTAAATATAACATTAAAATGACAACATAACATTACAGGACTACAACAAGGCATGTTAGGTTGTTAATGCAATCAGAATTAATTTGAAATCTTAATGGGTCTAAGAACACTCACACTATGTTTATCTTTGAAGACCCAAAAGCTGCTAAACCCATGTATTACCTCCATACACAAATGTTTTTTCACTAATATACTATACAGTATAGACAAGTATACCCCATTCTAAACTTAAAGAAAGATTGAAAGAACTAGTCAAACATTCTTTCATAGATACGTAGATACAAACATTTTGTTTTAGGAAGGGATATATCATACATTGTCAGAAACCACTCTGATTCAAGCACAGAAATGTCTGAATATGACATCAACCAGACGCTTGCCTTTTTTTTTATATATCATATTCGTTACGCTCAGAGGACGTGTTTTTTCAACAAAAAATAGGCATTACTAGGGAATTTATTGTGCTGCTCAATGTAACAACTTGTGTTTTTTAAACATGCACACGAGGCAGCTTGTCAGGAAGAATTAGAGAAAGCTAGTTTTATCTTTAAACATCACGTTATGCTACATGTTTGATGTCCTCTCACTAAATATTTCAAAATTGGTTACTGTGTTGAACTTATCTATCCTATAGAACTTGAAATAAAGGAGTCCACAGATACAATTAAGGCTACCTCATACATGTATCATGGGCTAACATGAAGCAATTGACAATGAAGATCGATTGAAAACAAAATAGGATGACAAATAGGATGATTTCAACTTCCCATTTTTTCCTTTTCTATGTAGCGTCCTTCCAGCAGCTTCGTCGGAGTATATATTTTCCAATTGATATGATATTCCAGCGCTTGCATTTCTTATCATGATTTCTTTGATAGATGAATACTGCTAACAAACCAGCTTATTGAACAACCAAGGGTTTCCAGAGATAAGTTGAAGCAATTATTTTGAAAGTGTTACGGTCGACTGTTATGGAATATTTGTGTCACAGACAACCAGGGATATGTTCCAATCGTAGTTACAACAAACACATCCTCTTTTCTTCGGTTGTGTATGTTTGCTTCGTTTCATGTTCTTAAAGTTCACGCAGAGATTTATTTCTATGAATTGAATACTTTTATTGTAGATGAATGAAACTTCTTGAGGGTTTATTTTTTGTGAAATGATACTATAAATGACTGTTGCACGTACGTTTGTTGTCCAATCGATTAATAAATAAACATATCAGATCAAATGGTCAGATATAAAACAATTGTCTTTCCAACAATAGCTTTCTACAATCCATTAATTAGTCGTTTGTAGCATCTCCATGATCGAAGTCATCAAAGAATAATATTAAGTTTGAATATCAGATCGGCTGCCAATGATAAACTGCATATAAAATACGTCAGTCGATGAAATTAGTAGTTTGCAGCTCAAATCAAGCTCAAAATAGTTTTGCCAGGGTGTTATTGGTCCTTCTTCAATTTAAGACATCTGATTCACCTCTCAAAATTCATTCATTTATATATTGTTAAATCATTTATTATGTTCCCAATTTGCTTCTTTCTTTCTTTCTTTCTTTTTCTTTCTTTCTTTTCTTTCTTTCTTTCTTTCTTTCTTTATCTAGCTATTAACATATCAATTTATTCATTCATCCATTCAAACCTATTAGTAGTTTCCTTTTTCAAACCTCCATGCATTTGCGTTGCTCATTGTTTCTAAACTATCGTTGCTTCTGATCAATAGCTTCAAAGCAACGGTGAAGTTTGTTTTACCTTAATCCATTGACCACTAAAGCAATTATAGGTTAACGCAGCTTTTATCTTTTCTTAATACAAGCATTATCGATCAAAATTATATCAATATTTCACGACATCCACCATTTTAGTTATTCATATGAGCAAGTAAAAAACGTGCCAGTCCATGAGCCAATTAGTAGGAAGGAGCAAAACAAACAAATACACCATTTAAACCATACAAGGTTTTTTTTCTACTGCATGTAAGGGTGTCTCTACCAAATACATCGACTTGCTGATTCCTGACATTAAGTATTTAATAAAATACTTAATAAAACAACATGAAATATGAAAATTTTACACTCGAACAAATGACAATTTAAAGAAAACCATATTGATGATAGTTGAAAAGCTATATTTAATATGCTCCTGATTTCGGTCTGATAATGCGATTGGTGTGTCATATTACTTATTAATTTGGACTTATTTCTAACAGAATAAGCGGATGATATATACAATTAGCAACACATTCATTATATTCATTCTTTGCAGTGCATATTGCTCTCTCACTCGCTGATAATTTTAGCTGTTTCTTATGCTGTAATTCCATTATCGTGGAATATTTGTGTTAACCACAAACTTAGGTATTCAACATATTTCAAATATCAAATAAGCTGAATGCATTGTTTTTAAAACTACAAAATCAAGTATCCACGAAAATAGTTTTCCTTTATTCGAGAAAATTTTTATGCAATAAAATCTGCAACTATACGGTGTATTTTTTTTTATCAATTAGTTCTGAAAATTGCAATGGTACATGTACGAAAAATTTACGTTCATTTCAACTAAGTACATTTAAAATAGATATAGTCAATTCAATGATAAATCATTCCAACACCACTCTCTACTTGTATCAAGCAATGTGGTTGTCTGAAAAAACTGTAATAGTTTTAGAAACAACTTTAATCAGAACAAAATATCAACAAAAGATCTATATAAACATATCAATACGGCGAAACTTGTCAGTCGACTCTTTGTAGGAGTGATTTCCCTTGTTTGACGATATTTACCCTTTTTATGATTTGAGAATAAACTTTTTAAAAAGATAGAGAGAAACTGTATACAAACAAGAAGAATAAAGGCAACAGTAGTATACCGCTGTTCGAAAATCATAAATCGATAGAGAAAAAACATATCTGGGTTACAAATTAAAACTGAAGGAAACGTATCAAATATAAGAGAACTACGACACAACAGAAATACAACATTAACATGTAACACACACAGAAACGAATTATAATATAACAATGGCCATTTCCTGACTTGGTACAGGGCATTTTAAGAAAAAAAATGATGAAAAAAGAGAAAGTCACGATTTACAAAACATGTAAGAAGACAAATATTTTCGGTCCATTTCTTCCAGGATTTATTGCCTTTGAATTATGGGTTTTTACCAGTATATGTTAGGCAAATAGTATTTAATCAAAGAAGTTTGAAATTAACTGATTGCAGTTTAAATGATAAGCAATACACAATCAACAAAGAAGAATTAAGTTTATAAATTTATAACTATAGTCTACAATGTTTGTAATTGAAAATCTTTTGTATTTCATTCTATTTGTGCTACATAAAGGCAACAGTAGTATACCGCTGTTTAAAACTCATAAATCCATGGACAAAAAACTAAATCGAGGTAACAAACTAAAACTGAGGGAAACGCATTAAATATAGGAGGAGAACAACGACACAACATTAAAATGTGACACACACAGAAACAGACTAAGTATTAGACAAAATCTGATGAGAATAACTACAATTGTTTTTCTGACATTTTACTTGATTGTGTTTTATGAAGCCAATGTTGTTTGTTTCTTGTGATAAATCTCAATTAAAAAAATATCTTGGTTATTGCATAGACAGCCTTAATCTTAATAAATATATAGTAAAGAAATCGTTAGTTTGTAACTCACCAAGTACATGCAATCTTTTGGAGCTTACATCGAGATATGCTGAGTTATAAAGGTACATAAATATAACTTTCATGTTGGGATTAAATGCTGAGATTGACACTACACAATAGGTAATCTTTTCAATCATACAAAAAGAAAATGATATTTTTACAATACACGCCCAATGAAATGTTTTACTTTTTAATGTACACGAAAACATGTACTTTTTGTATTTATAAGAAGACATGTTTTATAAAAGAGGGGCGAAAGATACTAGAGGGACATTCATTAGATGCACTTGAATATTGCATTTATTTGTTTGGAAAATTTAGTAGAAATATATTTAGGCTTTTATTGGTTATTGTTGGTAGTTAGTAATTTCATGGGTAAATCTTATTTTGTTAAATTATACAAACATACTTGTTACTTTTCACACTAGATTTCACAATGAAAACATTTTTCTTTCGTAGTGTTAAACTGCGTTTGAAATGAAAACAAAATATTTTTACGTATGCTAATGTTGTTAAACAATTTATAAAAATTTATAATTTTAACGTACAGAATGTAATGCGATTCAAAAATAATACAACATTTGAACACAGACAATGTAACACACACGAGTCCATTCAATGTTGAAGTATTTGAACTTCTTAGACATTCATGAAGAAAAAGTTTAATTACTTCAAGTCAATACATATTTTAAAAGCTGGAAAAAAGTCCTAGATCCCAAATAAAATGAAAAAAACAAAGGATATGGGGTATCCATTCATGCCACAAAATCAGTACATGTATAGCACAAAAACATACAAAAAGCAAAGGAACAACTAGGGCTTTTATTGCTGTCCTTCATCTTAAATTCACAGTGAAGAATGTCAAAACGCTAAATTTAGAGAAAATATAACTGTATGTTACGTAAATCTAAAGAAACGAGACAACCTAAGGAGTTTGATATTGGTATATTATAAAGTTTAAAATGGTAACTATTTTACGATTCAAAATATTCACTCTTAAGACTCAAGATGTTTGTTTTTTAATAAAATAATGATATGATAACTACAGCATTTATTTTAATACCTTCCTTAAAGTATGTGTACACATCTTCTTTAACTTGATGACATAGTTATAATGACTCAAGTGTCTGTTTACAGATTGGATTCATTTCAAGTTCATTTTGAATCTTCCATTTTATATTCGTCTTTATGTTATGCTATAGGACGTAAAAAAACAAACAACCAATCATCAATTGTTTTGCCCCATTTATGGGCATGATGTTTTTCGGTCTGTATGTCTGTCCGTCCGTTCATTCGTCCGTCTGTCGGTCCCATTCCAGGTTAATTTTTTTATCAAGTTTTGATAAAGTTGAAGTCTGATCAACTTGAAACTTTGTACACATGTTCCCTGTGAGATGATCTATCTAGTAATTTTAATGCCAAATTAGAGTTTTGATCCCATGCAATTTCACGGTTCACTAAACATAGAAAAAGATCGTACGGGTGGGACATCCGTGTACTATTGACCCATTCTTGTTGAACAAATATCTAATTAATCAAAGATCAGAACTGCTTCATATTATATACATGTCTCATGGGCGATCAACCAATTTTTGCTTTCTTCTTAATTATGTCTCATGTGCAATCAAACCCTCTCTTTACCATAGTAGTATGTGTGAAATGTAAAACCGGTTCCTTTTGTTTTCAAAGATAAATATATAATCAACAAAGAATTTGGAATGATATGGCTACAGTATTAAATTTTTTGCGCAGACAAGATAAGGCAAGATGAACGTACAAACCGCCCAACCATTATTTTTGGCAAGCCTGTGCTTCACTGGTAGGCAATGAAAGCTACAATCCTCTACGTTAAATGCTAAATAGAGAGATCGTATGAAAAATGAACCCCGATACGTAGCAAATACTAGTATTCCCCCCACGAACTCTTTGGTTTCCATTGCAGCTTATTAATTATAAATTTCAAAGAAAACATCTTAAGTTCCAAACTGGGACCAATTCAGGAACCGGTCTCTTTGGTACATTCAAAGAAGACCAATCTTATCTCTGTGGGAACACAGAAGAATATAACCCCAAATATAAGCTAGCGTACAATGTGGGGACATGTTCCATTTTCATCTTGCCATATCCCGCCATACCCACTCACTGCCAAAGAAATAACCCCTGAAACAACCCCAAATTAAACTGGTTGGTGCCCCTTAAAAGTCCCGACCGAGTTTCACTTGTTATTAAAATAATCTAAATTTAAGACAGTTCTCATAATAATATTAATTTCACTGAGGAAAAACAGCTGGTCCTCCGGATGTCATGAACTTTTCAAGTGCTCCTTAGATAAATATCATTACCAATCTTTGATAAATGTGGAATTTTCGTTAGCTATGTTGGCAGTTTTGCACTTGTTTGAATAACGCATGAATGACGTCACGAAATGACGTATTATTGATGTGATTAAATTAATAGCCAATTAGGATTGATTTCGGAAAACGGAGTTGAACTTTTATTAAAACAGTTTATCCTTATATGATAAACTTAACTATTTCAACTTTATACATATATTATAAATGTTTCGGTGAATTTTATATAACCTTCCGGAACACTTGAGATCACCCCAAGTTTTTTTGAGCTGAGGGGTCTGTGTTGCTCAGTCTATTGTTTTCAATGTTGTGTTTTATGTACTGTTGTTTATCTGACAAGACTGAGAACCATACATCTCACTAAAATCCAGGGTACTATCTCAGGTGTTTCGAAAGGAAAAGTAAAAAAATAAGTGTTGTTAAGTATGTATCTTTAACGAATAGTAAAAATGTTTTACAGGTGCTTTTTGTGCAATGAGTGTTGAAAATAAAGCACCAACATTAAACGGTACCAATTTTACTGCACAAGATATGCATTGCAACAATCATCGTCTTCATTGACGTTCGTGGCTAATGCTCATATTTATTAATTACTTGTTTAGAAAATTTCGAATTTTTGAAATACTAAGACTTTTTTACCTCAGGAATAAATTACCTTAACTGTATTTGGCAAACTTTTAGGAATTTTGGTCCTCAATGCTCTTCAACTTCGTACTTTATTTGGCCTTTTTATCCTTTTTGGATTCGAGCGTCACTGATAAGTCTTTTGTAGACGAAACGCACGTTGGCGTTAATACAAAATTTAATCCTGGTATCGATGATGAGTTTATTTAAAAGTACGACGTATATAAATTACCTAACACTAGTATCGAAAGATGAACATATTGAAAAAGTTATGGGACTGGTTACATACTCCATTATGTTGTTTGCTGTTCATCTAAGTATCAATTTTATGAATCAAGCCCTATTCAACTTTTGTTTTATATTATACCTCAATGGTGTACTACAACAACGCTGTCCCAGGTTAGGTGGGGGGTAAAGTGCACACAAACATGGTAAATCTCGCCACATTCTCTATGTGGCAGTTAAAAGCCAGAAGCCAATTATACAACTCTTTATATGACGAATTGCAATGTTTATAAATACACAACGTCAGTACATGATGCATGATGAGTTTGCGAAATTGAAATCAACAAAAACATATATATATATATATATATATTTAACTACTAGTAGTTCTTTTGATGTCTCGTTTTAGATTTTAAACATCGATCTCATACAGATCCGGTATGCAGTATACATTAATGATTTTGTTCAACATGTATCAAACACTTAATGCAAAACAAGAAAAGAAAGAAAACTTTTATTGAGTTTTTAATGATATTTTCTTGTAAATCCCAATATAATTCTTGACTGATTTTTTCTTCTTCTGTCTAATGTGAAGAAACGTGACTAAACTAGTATGTACCAGTAATTAATCCAATAATTTAACTATTTGATTATTTGTTACATGTAAGAGCTTGAAACTTTGACAGATCCGTTGCTGTGTCCCATGCCAATTCTTCACAATTTGACTGACCGAATTAAATTCAGACTGCAAACAAATTTATAAGATGAGATTAAATACACTCTAAAAATATCAAAATAAATGATTATTAAATCTGTACATAATAGAAAGACAAAGGATATGGGTATACATCCATGACATCCTGAAATCAGTACATGCACAGAAAAAAATCACACATGCTTGTCTTCAATAAAGATATTTGGTTACAGAATAACTGGGTGTATATTGAACCAAATCTTGTTTTTCTAAAAAAAAAAAGCCAATAAAGAAATAAACAACGGTATTTATTTTTAAAATTAATATTTATTTTCATTGTTATGCTTTGTTAAGGTTGGATATTTTAGGGTTGGAAAATAGGAATTTGGAATGTTCATCAAACTAATCAGCAGTTTTTAACGTAACTCAATATTTCCTATGTAATTCGAAAATCAGTTTTTCACATTAGCATCTTCCTCCCAAATTTCTATAGAATGTACATTTTGTTGATAATCTTAAAGTAAAAAGTGATAGATTTTTCGCAGGATATAACTGTTGGGCTTAAATTGGTGTTTGAACAGTGACGTTCAATTGTAAAACATATGCACTAACGAAATAAAAAAATCTCTATTTACTGATAAATATCTCTTTTGATATATATGATAATAAACCTTCAAAAGCCTGTATCATTTGTCATGGAACACCAACTTTCACTATGCCATCAGTTTAAATACTCGTGTACTTCTAAGTTAAAGATGTAATTTTCATAATGATATTCAAACATTAAGTACAAGTAGTAGTGCGTGGAATAGGCATACTGACAATGCATTCTATTTAACCAGGAAGTCAGAAATAAGCTAGCATGCAAATACATAAATTAAATATATTAATAGGTTTTCAATATACAATTTGATTGATAGCTGGTTCAATAGAAAACATCTATAAATAGTTAATTATGCATTAACAAAACGAAACATGTTACCATTGTATAGGGTATATTTGGTAATTATATTATAGATCACCTACGCACTGAAAACTTCAGACATACATTTGCAAGTTTAATTTTTATTTGACACTCTCCCTAAATAAAAAAGGGTATTGAATATAATAGTCATTCCAGTTCTGACTGGACGTACTTTGTACAGCACTTCATTACTGTGCAAAATAAATAGTATAAAAAAAAGAAAGCAAAGGAAAAACTAACTAAAATAATATTGACGCAAGAAAAAGACTCGTATTTAAGCTCAATCGTGTAAATTTCAATTTAACTGCTGCTATAATAACACGGAATCATAAGATTGTGAACTGGCAATTTGATTACAATACAATAAAATGAAACAACGCGTTATAAAATTCATTCCTCCGAAGCGCTTTTTCTTGATTTGCCTTAATCAAGAACGATAAAAAATGATTATTTGAAAGCCAAAGAGGAATCAGAACCGAAACAGTATAGGAACTGCATGACAAAAAAGGACATTTGATAAAAATAAGTAGCCAAATCTTTGTTTGGGGTAGTTGAAACCCTAGTCTCTTTATAATTTTAAAATTTCAGAAAGGTGGTTGGTTATAAATCATGTTAGTACCCAAAGTACCAAAGTACTGACTACTGAGCTGGTGATACCATCGGGACTGAAAGTCCACCAGCAAAGGTATCGACCTAGTGCAGTAAATAATGAAATAACAAGTTATCATTAAATTATATGCATCCGAAGCACTTTTCTGGATGTACCTCCATAAGGAACACTCAAAGCTAAATATTTGAAAGCCAAGGATGTATTAGAAACGAAACAGTTGAAGAGCTGTATGACCAAGAATAACCTTCTAAAAAAGAATTCAACACCATCTAATGTCAACTTTGCCCGAGGGAGTTGAAAACTTAGTATCTTTAGAATTTCTAAATTTCAGAAAGTTTTGATTTACCCTCGGGGACTGATAGTCCAACAAGGAGAGATATCGACCCGGTGATTTGTAAATTAAATAATATGACAGACATGTACTGAAAGCTATACTCCTGCTTTATACAATTAAAAAAGAAAACACAACAAATATTCACAAAATGGCTGCAAAAATCACCATGCTTACGAGCGGTCTTGAAGTAAGTAGCCAAGATTGTGAATATTAATGTTAGCTTATGAATTTCCAAACGAGTTGTCAAAAAGAATAAACTGCAGTCCGTACATTTTATGCGTAATAACCTATTTTGTATATCATAAATCATCATTTAACTAAATAATTTACTTCTTTTTCCAATTAAATTATTTTGTGCAAATTTGTTTCTTTAGAATGTTTTGTCGTTGAAGCTAGTCATTGGCTATTTAACGTGTATTTTGTTTACATGATAAGTAAACTAAGTCTTTTCTTCTTAATGTTTCTTTTTTTAATTATTTAAATTGCTTTGAAAAATGATATTTTATCGACTTTTAATGTATACTTATATAAAACTTGAAATCTCCTCTGAGATAACTTTTAATGTAAGCATTCTTGTAAGTGCTTTTTTCATTATCATATTTTTCAAACATGTAAGTGACGAACCATTTACAACTGAGCTGATTTTCTTCAACAGAATATATTAAGGGTACAAAAGCAACGACAAATTTAATATTTAAGTTTGGGAAACCCCGTTACATACATAAACACTTGGTATGTAAGTAGTGGTATAGGTGGTGTCTAGAGTTTTACCAAATGAAAGCATAGGAGTAATTTACGGCCACTCAAAGAAGTCTGTGTTGTGTACTAATGTATTGATAGTGTGATCTCCGGTGATTTTTCTTTCTTTTTACTTATTGTAATCTATCGAAAATGTAAATATTTATTGCAGAAAATCTAATCTGAACATACAAATTATTTCTTTCATACCCATGCCCTTATCTGAATTGTTAGTTATTATTATACAACTGCTACTTGATCTACATATGTACGCATGTCGTATCTTCGATTTTTAAAGTAACCGTAATTGTATTTTAAAATCATACAGACGTCAACTATATCATTTTTTAACTTTAAGAGAGCAGTTTGGGATATTTGTATGCACACTTATCATAAATTTATAGCATTTAGTTATTCATTGAAGAAAATTAAGCACACTTAAAATACGACCAAAAGTTATTTATGGTGTTTGACAAAAATGTATAGGTGTCAGACTTTAGAGCGAAATTCACTTTAGAGCTAAATTCCATAGGCACTTGTCAAAGAAAATGTTATATTAAGGTATATAGGATTTTTTTTCTGAGACAAGTGCTTGTGCGAAATTCCCCTTCTATTGACCTGTCAATAACATATCAAATGATTAAAATCGAAATATACAACAGCGTATATAATCATTGACCTGGCATAGGGGGTGTTCACTACAAATCAAATTAAAGCCGTCCATCTTTACTGCGCTAACATAAACCCCAAAAAAACAATTGTTTATTGTTGTCAGGCCAACCCAGTCATCTTTAATTTGTAGCACTAGATGTCCATTACTAACGGGTAGTACTGATATTTGGTATTCATATTTTCTAATTAGTTATTACATATTTGCTAGTGGAGATAGTCCGGATTTTTCATACTTTTAACATTATATAAAGGACCGTCATCTGACTTCAAAATTAAAGAAGAAGAAAAACTAGTCAATTTCTGCATCGTTGAATGAAGAAAAAAATATATGGAATAATGTTAAAGTGTTTTACCCAAGTAACACAAAAACAATCATTAACATAAAAATTTGAAAAGCCAAATTATGAAATAGGATGACAACTAAATGGGTCTTACTTTGCATCAGGGAGTTGCAACCTGAGAGCGAATTCAGTGCAATTAAACTAGTTTCAGTCCTTGATTTCAACTGAATTGTTTGGTATAAAACTGGCTGCAGTTTACAAGTAACGAATGACGAGTTTAGAAGTAAGTTTGTTTAACTGTTCAATAAAGGCAACAGTAGTATACCGCTGTTCGAAAGTCATAAATCGATTGAGAGAAAAAAAATATGTGTCACAAACCTATACCGAGGGAAACACATTAACTATTAGAGGAAAACAACGAAACAACAGAAACACTGAAGTGCAACAAAAACGACAGATAAGACCCATTAGATAACAATAACCATTTTCCTGACTTGGTACAGGAAATTTTAAGAACAAATGTTTGGTTGAACCTGGTTTTGTGGCTAGCCAAACCACGCGCTTTTATGTAAATGTTAAATATAACACTAAAATAACAGCATTACATGACAGGAATACAGTACAAATAAATGCAAGATCTTTCAGCACAGGGAAAAACACAAATAAACAATACAATAGTATATTTCGACATGCTAACTACAGAATAAAAATGAACACGTAAAACAGTATAGGACAGCACACAAAAACAGCACAACAGAACTACGAACTGGATCAACGCCACAAAAGTGACGTCACAGGTAAATTAAAAAAAAAACATGAATATAAATCAAGATTTGCAAGATCAACAAATACAAGAATATTATAATAAAATAGAATAGTGTAAGTACTAAAGTAGTTAGACTAGCTATGTCGGTATTTAATTTAAATCAAAATGTGAAAAAAATAAATCGTGTACATATAGTTGCTTTAAACTAAAATCTTATGAATGAACTGGGTGATTAATTATCTTTACTTACACAAATAAAAAAATCAGGGGCCAGTTTCACGACTAAAACATGTCTTAGGACGGTCTTATGACAGATATTAGTCCTAATTGGGTTTCACAAAGGGGTCTTAACTTAGGACATCTCTTAAAGTTGGTCATAAAGTTAGGACTACACGAGAGGTGTCTTATGATGGTCTTAGAATAGTCATACATCTATTCATATAATTTAGACTTATTTTCTATATTAATTTTGAAAATTATTTATCTATTATCTAATTAGCAAATCTCCCTTTACTGCTGTTAACTAATTCTTTATAGGTTGACGAATTATGAACAATGATTCATCAATAAAAAAAACATTCGATATATGTTTAGGAACAATGCACGATTATATCCTTTAACCTTAATTCAGTTACTACATGTATAACCGATACAGTGACAAAATGAATTCAAATAAACTCATCATAGATACCAGGACTAAATTTTGTATATACGCCAGACGCGCGTTTCGTCTACAAAAGACTCATCAGTGACGCTCGAATCCAAAAAAGTTAAAAGGGCCAAATAAAGTACGAACTCACTTTTACCTCCCCCCCCCCCCCCCCCCCCCCCCCAAAAAAAAAAATCATCACTTTATAAATTTATTTTCCTTAAATATGTTTTTGAATTTTTGTAAATTGGTGCATTATTAATAGATTATTTTTATATATTACACTACTATTTTATATTAGTTTTATAAATTATCTAATAATGGAATATTAATCGATACGTTTTAGTAATTAATGAGAACCACATACTACATTTACACGAATGTTTCAATAAATCCATGTTGATATTTGAAAATTTAAAGAACTTGCGATAGGGTTAGGATATCTTAGCTTAGTTCATACTAAGACAGCTTCGAGACGAGGTCTGAGATATATCCTAGAATAGTCATAAGAGGATCATAAGACATGTCCTAAGACATATCTTAGAACAGGTCTTAGGATAGCTTTGTGAAATCGGCCCCAGAATTGCAACTAAAAACGATAAGACATTTAACAATATCCGATCATAATTACAAATACAACATCATAACTAAATACATGAATGTTGGATAAACAAATACCGTGCCACGTCTTATAGCAATGCGAATTCACACTCTGCAAAACAGTCATATTCGGGAATGCCGGTAGGTCGTGGTCGGTACTTAGACCAGACAGTGTAAATGGTAAAACACAATCTACAAAATTTAAGATGGGATACAAATGTCCTTTGTAAGTGTAGACATAGACACGTCGTATGGATCAACCAATTCATGATGTTGTCCATAAATTTTACGGAGTGTCATTTATAATCTTTCCCATCATACCTTTGTTGGAGCTGTTTATGCGTAAGGAACACATTCCTGTATATGCAGTCCGTATAGTGTGAACATGCACGAGCACAACGTATCAACTGACATATGCAAGCACCGTACGATGAGGCAAAGGGTATATTACTGCTGAGAAATGTCAAATTGATAATTGGGAAGTTGAAATCGTCCCGTTTGGCATAGATTTTATTGTGAAGTTGTTTTAATTTTCAAAAAAGAGATTTAAATCCGGTTTCGGTTTCGAGACAAGTTCGGAACCGGTTCGGTAGAACAAGTAGAAGGTTTATCAAACCTATCATAAACTGAAACCATTTTTTGAGGCAACAAATACGCACACAGTTTTTATAAAAGTACACTTATATATATATTTGTAAGATTTACAGGCTAATTGTACCATTTAAATATCATGCCTTCCCCGAAGGACATTTGTATATCATGGCAGCCATACCTAATCTCCTCATTTTTATATTTAGAATGCAAGAAAGAAGGTTTACATGCAGACAGCGTGTGCTTCAAATTACACAAATACGAAAAAATAATGTAGTTATGTCTGCCATTCTTGTTTATTTTGTTCATTTTGATTTAGCATAAATCAGGCCTATGACTATTTTTTTAATCGTTTAAACATTTTTATTTCATGTTATTTCATGCATTTTATAGTCTACTTATTTCACGGTATGGGTTTTTCTCAGTCATTGTTGAAGGCCGTACATAATAGCCATTAGTCTCTGGTGGGTAGTTGTCTCATTTGCATTCGTATAACAGATCTCTATTTAGATTTGTTTTTTACATACTAGTATATAATGCTGCTTGTAGTTGTCACTTACTCAACAATCATACTAGTATTAAATAGACATGTAACTTATGTGACATATACATAAATAGGGAGCATTTTCTTTACGATAAATATGCAAACACCAATAAAAATGAAAGTTAATGACCATATTAAGTTAACTTTACAACGTAAACATGGGCAGAAAGTACACGGTATAATGTTTTATGTTGTTTTATTGTATATACTTACTTACACACGCTTATGCTTCAGGTGACACTAAGCATATTAAGTTAAAAGAAGTAGAAAATGAAATAATAAATTTCTTCGGGTTTTTTTTTTAATAAAAATGAAAATTGTTTGTTGGAGTGTAAAATATATCGTATCTAATGTGAACAATTTTTTTTTATACATATATCTATTGAAAGAGTCAATGCTTTTTAACTTCATACTTTATTTGGCCTTTTAATTTTGTTTATTCAACATCGCTGCTGAGCTTTCAGGGCCGTAACTACATTGAGGCAAATGAGGCACATGCCTCATGTAAAAAATTAAAAAAAAAAAAATGAAACAAAAGGTTGTTTTCATATCAAATTCACGGAAAGTGTCTTGCAAGAAGCAAGACGTTCTCTTCACTCTCTGGTGTATCCCCTGGATGTTTTTCGTTATTCGTGTTTCTAGTTTCATTTTAGTTTTCAGAGTTGATATCAAAGAATACAAAACAGTTTGTTTTATTGTAAATAAAACTAGATAGCTGACATGGTTTGAATTAAAGTAAGGTCACATATTTCCCGGTATCAAATAATTTGAAGAAAAAAACAAGGTATTGCCATATATGACCTTTTATGATTGAAAGGTTAAATTTGCATCAAGTCGTGTTGAGAACCTTTATAATTAACAGATAATAAAGGAGTATGGGGACATAATCGCACACAAAGTCAATGCATAGAAAAAATACAAATGATCAATGGTCAAAGTTTGTGTTCTGCTCTTCATCTTGATAGTTGCCGGATGGTCTTCAACAATGCTTTTAAAGAATCATTAATACCGTAAAAGATCGTAAAATAAGGTGAAGATGGTCCCTAGTGTGGACTTAAGCAGTACTAGTACTTAAAGTATAATACTGCAATGTCACTATATTTAAATCTAGTCATAAAAAAATCTCCAAAGTCTAATAACAATACAGTACAAGAACAAACAGACAGATACGGTATTAATAATTATGAGAATTACGATTTTTGCTTTATCCTACATATCGGTCTTTTAATGTTGTCTCTAATACCTAAAAGTCTTAAATTACAATGAATCTTTGTTTTTGCTTTGGGACCTGATTGTCGAAAAAAATATCTAAAAATTAATTAAGCCGTTTCAATGCAAGAAAGAGTCTGGGAAACGCTCAGAATGCACGATTTTGCGTTATTTTTCTCAGAGCCTCTGGGGGCCTTAAGCGGCCCCCAGACCCCTCGCCCAAAATTTTTCGCCTCGCTCCGTTAGGCGAATATATTTTGCCTCACTATTAAATGAGGCTAGTTACGGCCCTGGCTTTATGTAGACGTATACATCTATGGTGTGTTTTAATTATTAAGCAAGTCTGTTAGCTCTTGGAAAAATGTATTTCCAAATCTGCAGGTCTCTAAAACAGCAACAGGAAATATAGCTTCAATTTCTGGGGAGAAGACATTTTTAGCACTTCATTTCTGCAATGGTGATCTAAGAATTATAACTGCTTGAAACCATTTTGTACTGAATATTTGGTTGCAATAAAGGAGAAGTTGTAAGGCCTCTTGGGTTCGAGAATCAAAAAGTGTCTCTGTTATTAAATAGCATGAACTTTAGTAAATATTTTGACATGCAAAGTTTCTAGAACCTTTATGTTACCCATGCATATTTTAAAACGATAACCCCATAACAAACAAATACTGAGTATTAAAAAAAAGGAGTATATTTTATTTCAATAAAACGTGAACATTGCTTATGCTTTGAAGAAACATTTAAACTTTCTTCTTATTATATTTTAAATCATACTACATTGTATATAAAATCATGAAGTACTTTAATGTTTAATTTAAGAGCTCAGAATCTTTTAGGTGTGACAAAATAAAAATACCACTAAATTCCTGCAATTAAATAGGCTCAATTTATGATGACCACAAAATCCTTTAGGCACGGTACGAATTATCGATCTAATTTTAAGAGCCATTATCAAAAGAAATGTTTGTCTTTTCTATATTAATCCTATAAGCTACTGTGGTATATAAAAGTCAGTTTCCAATCCTCTAAGTAAAGAAGGATTTACTTATGTTTCTTGTATAAGAAGATTTTCCTTTTGTTTAGCAGTCTTTGAGCTTTCTCTAGGGCTTGTAATACGGGGCACTCGGTCAACAATCACGTGACACCCCCAACGATGATCTATTTTAAACTGGGTATATAAAGAGAGCACTCGTGTGGGAAGGTCGTCACAGTAGAAGACAACTTCTAAGTAGCAGCATGTATAGGAAGGTTTAAATCGCTACGGATTTTAAATGGTTATATCTTAATATTGATTTTCTGCTTTATAAAGATCTACAATACGCACATATGTCATTATTAGACTGAACTTTTATTTAAAAGTCCATTAAGTTGGAAACGTTTTCTAATTATCGGGTTTTTTTTCTCATTTCGACATACTTCCTATTTCTTAAAGGGTAATTGACCCAGAACATCGATCAGTTAATATATACAATGAACAAATACCTTTATAACTAGCATAGACAGTTAATTGACAGTAAGGTTAATAACAGTCTAGCAAACATATTCATACATGTTAAATTTTTATTTGGTTGTCCTTTATAATAGCCTTGAAAAGTAATCAATGTATGTAAAATACTGAATTACTTTATAAAAGAATTTCTTTAAATGTACCAAGTAAGGACGCACATTTTTATAAATTCCCGACTTGCCTTTGCCTTATGACTTCATTGGACTTTTTCTTACCTACCGAATGATAAAAGTGAATAAAAAAATGCTGAACTCCAAGGAAAATTCAAAACTGAAAGTATCTAATCAAGAGACAAAATCAAAAACTCAAACACATAAAACGAATGGATAGCAACTGTTATATTCCTGGCTTAATGAATACATTTTCTTATGTAGAAAATTGTGGATTAATCTTGGTTTTGTAGCTAGTTAAACGCCTCACTTGTATAACAGTTGCATAAAATTCTATTATATACATAACGATGTGTGAACAAAACAAACATACATATTTTAGAGGAGTTAAGTATGGCGTTCATTATCACTGAACTATATAGCTAGTATATATATTTGTTTAGGGGCCAGCTGAAGGACGCCTCCGGTTGCGGGAATGTCTCGCTGCATTGAAGATATGTTGGTGACCTTCTGCTGTTGTCTGTTCTATGGTCGGGTTGTTGTCTCTTTGACAGATTCCACATTTCCATTCTCAATTTTATAATAGGTAAAAATGACAACAATGGGGGTACAATAGTCATGTTATAATCTTTTATCAAATCACTGTAAAAACAAGAGAAACAAAAAGGCATATAGACAAAGATTATTGACAACAACGAAAGACAAGAATACAAAAAATTACAA
>CM034353.1:77059846-77097942 GCA_019925275.1 Mytilus edulis
CCAAATGAAAGCATAGGAGTAATTTACGTCCACTTAAAGAAGTCTGTGCTGTGTACTAATGTATTGATAGTGTGATCTCCGGTGATTTTTCTTTCTTTTTATATATTGTAATCTATCGAAAATGGGGTAAACTTGTAAATATTTATTGCCGAAATCTAATCTGAACATACAAATTATTTTGTTCATACCCTTATCTGAATTGTTAGTTATTATTATACAACAGATAGACTTGATCTATATATGAATGCATGTCGTATCTCCCATTTTTAAAGTAACCGTAATTCTTATTTGTATTTTAAAATTATACAGACGTCAACTATATCATTTTTTAAACTTTAAGAGAGAAATTTGGGATGTTTGTATGCACACTTATCATAAATTTATAACATTTAGTCATTCATTGAAGAAAATTAAGCATATTTAAATACGACTAAAAGTTATTTATGGTGATTGTCAAAAATGTATAGCTGTCAGACTCCCACCATATGACTTTAAAGCGAAATTCCACAGGCACTTGTCGAAGAAAATGTTATATTACGGTATATAGGATTTTTTTTTCTGAGACAAGTGCCTGTGCGAAATTCCCCTTCTGTTGACCTGTCAATAACATATCAAATGATTGAAATCGAAATATACAACTGCGTATATAATTATTGACCTGGCACTAAAGTTCATAGGGGGTGTTCACTGCAAATCAAATTAAAGCCGTCCATCTTTACTTCGCTAACATACACTAAAAAAAAAATTAATTGTATATAAGCAAACTCATCATAGATACCAGGACTAAATTTTATATATACGTCAGACGCGCGTTTCGTCTACAAAAGACTCATCAGTGACGCTCGAATCCAAAAAAGTTAAAAAAAAAAAAAAAAGCCAAACAAAGTACGAAGTTGAAGAGCATTGAGATCTAAAGTTCCTGAAAGTGTTGCCAAATACAGCTAAGGTATCTATGCCTGAGGTAGAAAAGCTTTTAGTATTATAAAAAATTAAAAATTTTGTGAACAGTTAATTTATAAATATAACAATATCAATGATAATTCATTTCTGTACATAAAGTGCTGACTACTGGGCTTGTGATACCCTCGGGGAAATAAATCTCCATCAGCAGTGGCATCGACCCAGTGGTTGTAAATAAACTCATCATAGATACCAGAACCAAATTTTATATATACGCCAGAGCGTGTTTTGTCTACAAAAGACTCATCATATTGTTGTCAGGCCAGGCCATGGCCAGTCATCTTTAATTTGTAGCACTAGATGTCAATTACTAACGGGTAGTACTGATGTTTGGTATTCATATTTTCTAATTAGTTATCTTGTGGAGATAGTCCGGATTTTTCATACTTTTGACAGTATAAAAAGGACCGTCCTCTGACTTCAAAATTAAAGAAGAAGAAAAACTAGTCAATTTCTGCTTCGTTGAAAGAAGAAAAAAATATATGGAATAATGTGAAAGTGTTTTACCCAAATAACACAAAAACAATTATTAACATAAAAAATTGAAAAGCCAAAATATGAAATAGGATGACAACTAAATGGGTCTTACTTTGCATCAGGGAGTTGCAACCTGAGAGCGAATTCAGTCCAATTAAACTAGTTTCAGTACTGGATGTCAACTGAATTGTTTGGTATAAAACTGGCTGCAGTTTACAAGTAACGAATGACGAGTTTAGAAGTAAGGTTGTTTAACTGTTCAATAAAGGCAACAGTAGTATACCACTGTTCGAAAGTCATAAATCGATTGAGAGAAAAAATATGTGTCACTAACCTATACTAAAACCGATACATGACAAATTGAATTCAACTCACTTTTACCCCCCCCCCCCAAAAAAAGATCATCACTTTGTAAATTTATTTTCCTTATATATGTATTTGAATTTTTGTTAAATTGGTGTATTATTAATAGATTATTTTTATATATTACACTACTATTTTATATTTCTTTTATAAATTATCTAATAATGGAATATTAATCGATACGTTAAGTAATTAATGGGAACCACATACTACATTTACATGAATGTTTCAATAAATCCATTTTGATATATGAAAATTTAAAGAACTTGCGATAGGCTTAGGATATCTTAGCTTAGTTCATCCTAAGACAGCTTCGAGACGAGGTCTGAGATATATCCTAGAATAGTCATAAGAGGATCATAAGACATGTCCTAAGACATATCTTAGAACAGGTCTTATGATAGCATTGTGAAACCGGCCCCAGAATTACAACTAAAAACGATCAGACATTTAACAATATCCGATCATAATTACAAATACAACATCATAACTAAATACATGAATGCTGGATAAACAAATAGCGTGCCACGTCTTATAGCAATGCGAATTCACACTCTGCAAAACAGCCATATTTGGGAATACCGGTAGGTCGTGTTCGGTACGTAGACCAGATAGTGTAATGGTAAAACACAATCTACAAAATTTAACATGGGATAAAAATGTGCTTTGTTAGAGTAGACATCGACACTTCGTATGGATAAACCAATTCGTGATGTTGTCCATAAAATTTACGGAGTGTCATTTATAATCTTTCCCATCATACCTTTGTTGGAGCTGTTTATGCGTAAGGAACACATTCCTGTATATGCAGTCCGTATAGTGTGAACATGCACGAGCACAACGTATCAAATGACATATGCAAGCACCGTATGATGAAGCAAAGGGTATATTACTGCTGAGAAATGGCAAATTGATAATTGGGAAGTTGAAATCGTCCCGTTTGTCATAGATTTTATTGTGAAGTCGTTCTGATTTTCAAAAAGAGATTTAAATCCGGTTTCGAGATAAGTTCGGAACCGGTTCGGTAGAACAAGTAGAAGGTTTAGTAAACCTATCATAAACTATAACCAGTTTTGAGGCAACAAATACGCAGACAGTTTTTATAAAAGTACACTTATATATATATTTGTAAGCTTGATTTACAGACTAATTGTACCATTTAAATATCATGCCTTCCCCGCAGCACATTTGTATATCTTGGCAGCGATACCTAATCTCCTCATTTTTATATTTAGAATGCAAGAAAGAAGGTTTACATGCAGACAGCGTGTGCTTTAAATTACACAAATACGAAAAAATAATGTAGTTATGTCTGCCATTCTTGTTTATTTTGTTCATTTTGATTTAGCATAAATCAAGCCTATGACTATTTTTTTTAAAGTTTAAACATTTTTATTTCATGCACGGACCTTTTATAGTCTACTAATTTCACGGTATTGGTTTTGCTCAGTCATTGTTGAAGGCCGTACATAATAGCCATTAGTCTCTGGTGGGTAGTTATCTCATTGACATTCGTACAACAGATTTCTATTTAGATTTGTTCTTTACATACTAGTATATAATGCTGCTTGAAGTTGTCACTTACTCAACAATCATACTAGTATTAAATAGATAAATGTAACTTATGTGACATATACATAAATAGGGAGCATTTTCTTTACGATAAATATGCAAACACAATAAAAATGAAAGTTAATGACCATATTAAGTTAACTTTACAACGTAAACATGGGCAGAAAGTACACGGTATAAGGTTTTATGTTGTTTTATTGTATATACTTACTTACACACGCTTATGCTTCAGGTGACACTAAGCATATTAAGTAAAAAGAAGTAGAAAATGAAATGTAAAATTTCTTCGGGTTTTTTTTTTTAAATAAAAAAGAAAATTGTTTGTTGGAGTGTAAAATATATCGTATTTAATGTGAACACATTTTTTTATATATAGATCTATAGAAAGAGTCAATGCTTCATACTTTTTTTTGGTCTTTTAATTTTGTTTATTCGAACATCGCTGATGAGCTTTACATTGACGTATACATCTATGGTACGTTTTAATTATTATGCAAGTCTGTTTATGTTTATTACATGTTAGCAAATATCACCTACTACTTACACACAATCTCTGTTAAAAAATAGCATGAACTTTAGTAAATATTTTGACATGCAAAGTTTCTAGAACCTTTATGTTACCCATATGCATATTTTAAAACGATAACCAACAAATACTGAGTATTCAAAAAGTAAGAGTATATTTTATTTCAATAAAACGTGAACATTGCTTATGCTTTGAAGAAACATTTAAAATTTCTTCTTATTATGTTTTGAATCATATATATTGTATATAAAATCATGAAGTACTTTAATGTTTAATTTAAGAGCTCAGGATCGTTTAGGTGTGACAAATAAAAATACCACTAAATTCCTGCAATTAAATAGGCTCAATTTATGATGACCACAAAATCCTTTAGGCACGGTACGAATTATCGATCTAATTTTTAAAAGCCATTATCACAAGAAATGTTTGTCTTTTCTATATTAATCCTATAAGCTACTGTGGTATATAAAAGTCACTTTCCAATCCTCTAAGTAAAGAAGGATTTACCTATGTTTCTTGTATAAGAAGATTTTCCTTTTGTTCAGCAGTCTTTGAGCTTTCTCTAGGGCTTGAAATACGGGGCACTCGGTCAACAATCACGTGACACCCCCAACGATGATCTATTTTAAACTGGGTATATAAAGAGAGCACTCGTGTGGGAAGGTCGTCACAGTAGAAGACAACTTCTAAGTAACAGCATGTATAGGAAGGTTTAAATCGCTACGGATTTTAAATGGTTATATCTTAATATTGATTTTCTGCTTTATGAAGATCTACAATACGCACATATGTCATTATTAGACTGAACTTTTATTTAAAGGCCATTAAGTTGGAAACGTTTTCTAATTATCGTTTTTTTCCCCATTTCGACATACTTCCTATTTCTTAAAGGTTAATTGATCCAGAACATCGATCAGTTAATATATACAATGAACAAATACTTTTATAACTAGCATAGACAGTTAATTGAAAGTAAGGTTAATAACAGTCTAGCAAACATATTCATACATGTTAAATTTTTATTTGGTTGTCCTTTATAATAGCCTTGAAAAGTAATCAATGTATGTAAAATACTGAATTACTTTATAAAAGAATTTCTTTAAATGTACCAAGTAAGGACGCACATTTTTATAAATTCCCGACTTGCCTTTGCCTTATGACTTCATTGGACTTTTCTTACCTACCGAATGATAAAAGTGAATAAAAAAATGCTGAACTCCAAGGAAAATTCAAAACTGAAAGTCTCTAATCAAAAGACAAAATCAAAAACTCAAACACATAAAACGAATGGATAGCAACTGTCATATTCCTGGCTTAATGAATGAATTTTCTTATGTAGAAAATTGTGGATTAATCTTGGTTTTGTAGCTAGCTAAACGCCTCACTTGTATAACAGTTGCATAAAATTCTATTATATACATAACGATGTGTGAACAAAACAAACATACATATTTTAGATGAGTTAAGTATGGCGTTCATTATCACTGAACTATATAGCTAGTATATATTTTTGTTTAGGGGCCAGCTGAAGGACGCCTCCGGTTGCGGGAATTTCTCGCTGCATTGAAGACATGTTGGTGACCTTCTGCTGTTGTCTGTTCTATGGTCGGGTTGTTGTCTCTTTGACAGATTCCACATTTCCATTCTCAATTTTATAATAGGTAAAAATGACAACAATAGGGGTACAATAGTCATGTTATAATCTTTTATTAAATCACTGTAAAAACAAGGAAAAACAAAAAGGCATATAGACAAAAATTATTGACAACAACGAAAGACAAGAATACAAAAAATTACAATAGCGAAATAACACAATAACGGGATGAATGTGTACCAAATAGAATTAACAGTATATCATAGATATGTCCATGGCAATATTCACAACTTATAGGGCTACATGTAAATCATTTGTTATATTCAGATCTTAGAGGGCTAAAACATTGGTTATATTCACATCTTATAGGGCTAAAACACTAGTTTTATGCACATCATATAGGCTAAAACATTGGTTCCATTTACATCATATATGGCTAAAGCATTGGTTATGTTCATATCTTATAGGACTAAAGCATTGCTACATTTATACTATCCAAACGTGTCATTTATCACAGCAGCATACAATGTCATTGTCCTGAAGTAACTGACATATACCATGTATTACCCTTGTAAGGAAAACATTGACATTCATTTATTTTACAAAAAAATGTAATAAGAGATGGAACATGATTTCCGAATTAGAGATGTAAACTTTGATGTATAAGCGTAACTATGGTTTAGTGACATTTAACAGGGTATTAAAGGCCTCTTCTCTTATTTCATTCCCCGATCAGCGAACTTGGTTTTTATTAAAGGTAAGATGAGCTGCCCCTTTCGACATTAAATTACCACTATATATCATATATACACAATTGATTCTTGTTATACAATATCAACAATGCTACTCAGAAATTAGAAATACTATAAAGTGTAAAAAAGAACGTAAAACCTAGTTTTACATTTCACCAGTCATGCAACACGATACTATAATAGTTGTAGCGACTAATACAAGTCATAGTTCAGGTTCATGAGTTTTATACCTCATTTTACTGTCTAATCATGATCTCAATAGAATAACAGAATGGGGACATCGCTTTGGCGTGGTTTTATCATTTAATGAATGTGTACGGTTTGAAATAGTTGATAAAGGGTACAATGAAAAACGAATTATTAATTAAAAAGAAAATCACAATGACATCAATATTGCAAATATTTGACTGCATATAATTTGATACAAGAGACTGCACATGCGCGGTTGACAAAAAGGTCTGAAGTCATAAACTCAAATATTTGAAATGGGAATCAGCTTTTTTCACGTGCATCATAGTCCGGCAATTAATAAGGGTTGTTCGAATTGATAATATACAATAGGTAACAAGCAAAAAGTCCCTTATTTCTATACAACAAGAAATAAGCAATTATAGATAGCAAACCAGATATTAAAGTATATACAAATAAGGAGATGTGGTATGATTGCCAATGAGACAAATATCAACAAAGGTCAAATGAAGTGGATGTAAGCAATTATAGGCAACCGTATGGCAGTGAAGAAAATGACATGCCATAATGTCGGCTATAAAAGGACTCGAAATACAAAATATGAAACTATTTAATCATGTTAATTGAGAAAACAAACGGCCTAATTTATAACAAAAAAAAATACGGAAAAAACAAATAAGACAGTTTTGCAAAGTATACTGTAAGTGCTGAGATATCCTTTATAAAATTTCTTCTATATTGCAAGTACCTGTATCAAAATATTCGATAAGGTCAGTTTTAAATTTACTTATGACCTTCATACTTGGCTTATGTTTCCTAAACATATTCGACTTTCGTGTGCCAGATAAAAAAAAACAAGAATCTTTAAATAGTCCTTCCAACTTTAGTAGTTCTTGTTATCGTTACGGAAGACTTGAAGAGGCATTATCTTTCAAGGTCGCATTTACCGATTTGACTCAAATGCTCATTTATAACATACTAAAACGTATATCTAAATTACAAAATTGCATTATTCCATAATTTGTATCAGCATTTCGTGTGTATTTTAGTCAAAACCCCGTGTATAACTCACCATAGAGGTAACCTCCGAAGATTCTCATTAAACCCGATATAATAATTACATTTGTAATTGACAAATAAATAAAAAACGAGTATGCTTGTTGATGCATGGCAGATTAATCAGAAAGATATCATAATGCTTTTAATGCTGGCTGTATGCTTGTTCAGGCACTGAGATTAATCAGAAAGATAAAACAATGCTGGTCGTATGCATGTTTAGATGTAAATGTTTACTGACTTCCATGAAAATGCATGCAATGAAACTTGAGAGTTTACGTTTTATTTCTTTACAATTTGAAAATGAAAATAAGTTTGATGCGTTCATTGTTCCGTGAACAGCTTATATAGAATCACATTCAAAACAGTGTGGCTGTGGCCATTGATTGACGACCTTAATTATCCCATTGACACGGACAGATTAGGTGAACGTTTGTGTGTAACGACCACTGCTCACTACTTAGTTTTTTTTACTTATTATAGAATTTAAACTGTGGGGTAACCAAAGGTTCTTAACGCCTTCAATAATAAAATAATTCGAAAAATTAATCAGGAATAACCTTTATGTTTTGATTTATATTATTGATATAAATCAAAACATCGTGTTATTCCTGATTTATTTTTCGAATAACTTCATTTAGGTGTTGAGGACCTTTGTTGACCCCACAGTTTAAGTGTCTTTAACAAGTACATAGTGAGCAGTGGTCGTTACAGACAAACGTTCACATAATATGTCCCAGTCAATGGGATAATCTAGGTCGTCAATCAATGGCCACAGCCACACTGTTTTGAATATGATTCTATGTTAAACAATTGTATGAGCTTACAAACGCAAACATATTATCTTTATAGATAAAAAAAAAACACATAAATTCTTAGAAATATAAAATACCGTGCCATCGACTCATTTTACCAAAAGTTCATGCAATCCCAATTGTTGTTACTCGTAGTTTCACAAGTTTGTATCCTGATTTGCATGGTTTCCATATCAAGACTTTACAGTTCCGTCTAATTTTGAGTCAAATTTCGACGGTCTGCTAAAATGTCACTTTAAATTCAAGAATAATGAATACCGGAATATCCTGTTTTCCTTACTCAAATATGTTTATTTTTCGTCCTAAAGAAACTAGCCATTATTATAGCGTAGCATCAATACATTTCCGTCGTCGGATCCAGTAAATACCGGAAATCATCTCCGGTCCGCAGTTCGGTTAAAAATTTCGATGATTCATTGAATGAAAACTACGACGATTTTTGTCACTTTTTTGAATTTTTAACTATGAGCGTACTTACGACCCACTAAAATATTTAAACTGCATCAACATTTATGTTCAAGGAATGTCTGGTATAAATATGATCGTGGGTCGTAGGTACGCTCATAGTTTAAAATGCAGAAAAAGGTTTGGAAACTGCCATTTTTCTGCCCTTTTCGCGAATCCTGAGGTCTTTACAGCAACAGAGCATGAATAATATCAGCGGAAGTTGAAAAATCTATTGGAGTTTACAAAAATATAGGTTTTAAACTTTAAAAATAATGTATTATAATTAATGGCAAGTCACTTTTGATTTGAACGAAATTAGGGGCCGTTCTCTGATGCTTATCGTACCTTGTCCTTTATACTAGAACTGCTCCAACAGAGTTCTGGATAAGAACGACCGAATGTTAGATAACGCATGTTGTATGCTCGATATGAAGAATTGATTGGCCGAAACGATTTACCTCTATCTCATTAGAGGAATGTTTAACAGTCTTATATCATAAAGTAGCAGAATAGAAACTCCGATCTTCAAGAAGCTTAATCTGCTAAAGCACCTGGTATGGGTTCGTTTGGTTTCAAACGGTTCCTTAAGTTTGGTTTATCTTGGTTTGTTTATTAAAATGGATTAACGATATTCAACAATCAGAAAAACGGAAGTACATTACCGCTCGTCTATGAATTATGTCTGCATATTTTGTCCATTATAAATTGTTTACAAACCCTTATTTTCTCCGAAGATGTTTTAAGTAAAGATATTTAGTTGGAAATTAGTTGTTTTCAATTTTTACTGCATTTATATTTAAAATTTTTATATCCGATTTTATTCGGATAATTATATCCTCAAATCGAAGTTGTGAAAACAAATTGAAATGAAACCCTAGTTTCCATTTAATTTCGGTCAACAATTTCCTCCACATGTAAAATGATAAAAATCGCCATATAAAAGTAATATGAAATGATCGCGTTATAACTTTTTAGATCAAATAAAGCTCTTTGTAAACTTTTCACTTCGGATATTTATCCAACTTTTAATGTCTTACACGATCATTTATTCTATTTTAAAGATGCAAATTTTGTTTTTCAGAACTACAAAGTTGTCGTTAAAAAAAATAACAAAAAACAAATAAAATATACAGTAGTAAACTAAAATAGAATCTAACCGAATTATAGGCTCTGGTCTTGGGACGGGCACATACATAATGTAGCGAGGTTTGACATCGTAGCGGGAGTTCAACCTTCTCCTAACACGGGAAAGTTGTACAACATCACAACCCAAAAACAAACTGTACACAACAAAAAAATATATGATAAACAGCAACAAACGACTAAATTACAGTATAATGGCTTGTGTCAGGAAAGTTAGAATGTATGGAATAATATTTGCCGTGGCACAATCCAACATTGACCTCAGATAGTGATGTAACAGCACAACATATGGACAAACTAGAAAATCGTTTTAAAAGGCTTAACTTGTTGGGTGGACACAAATTAACCAAAAAGAAAATGATAACTGACAAAACGAGGTATTAGGACACAAAGTTTAGATCTGTCAGTACCGGTCGTTGCTGAACTCTCGTTGGAAGCCAATAACAACTAATAAGTAAATCAATTATCTAAGGCTAAACTATCAATCAGTGCACATCCAAGGATTAAGTGTAGTGTCATTTATACATGCAGAGAAAACAAACATGACCTAGTATAATGCCAAATTTAGATATCGACATAATGTGAGACCGTAAATGCTCATAGCAAATTACAAAACAATGATAAAACTCAATTATAAGAGAAAGTAAAAAAAAACTGACAAAATCAAGCGTTATCAACTAATGGAACACGCAACTAATTTGCATATTTCTGGCTTGGTACCGACATTTTACGAAGGAAATGGTGAGTTAAACCTCATTTAAAAACTAGCTAAACCTCTAACTTTGAAGTGAAACTGAGTTACTTATAGTTCCGACACATTGAACATAATATATATAGTTATGTTTTAATTGTTTTTATAAACAATCAATGTTTGTACCAATAAAAACGATACCAAAAGATGTTATTTCAGTGTTAAATTGATAACCTTTCAGAAGAAATGTATTTTAAAGATCAATAAGTTAATATGGATTGTATCGATATCATTACTTTACGAGAAATATACACAACATCACTGTAAACATTCATTTAATCTGTGATTTCCCGATTGCAAATAGTTTTCTACTTGGACGTACAAACACAATCTTAAAAGAATTTAGTAAAGTCATTTGCGGTAACGAAATCCAAGTTTGATGTGTTTGAGCATTTGATTTTCCCATTTGATAATGGACTTTCCGTTTTGAATTTTCATCGGAGTTTAGTATGTTTGTGATTTTACTTTTTACCACTGATACTAGATAACGATCGTCAAAAATTAAAACTTCACTTAAAACACGATTTATGCGAACAAGTTGTGATATGTAAACACCGCAAGATTGAGACAAAGGGACATCTCCGTTCAAAAAAGGGAAGATTAACAATAGGAACTAAACATTGAATGGGCGATTGGTGCACATAGGAATACCGACAATCTGTCAATACACTGTAATGCCGAAACGTGTGTGAATGTTTGCAAGCAGAAAATTTACAAAATTTAAATTAGTTTTTCATGATTTACATATTTAAATAATTTCCTTGTGATAGTCAAACATCTTCACCAACGTTGCATCACTCTTCTCTTGTTTAGTAAATCAAGAAAATTTTCAGAAAATTGATTCTGTCCTACAAACTTATTTTGACACCTAAAACAAATTTGTTTTTTAATTCCCAATTGTTGACTTTGATTATTAAAGAAATCAACATCTCCAATCAAAAATCCGAAGCATGCAATTCATTTACCCAATTACAGTATCGACAATCTTTAGTTAAAATACACATGCATTGTTCATTCCATAAAGAAGAATATGATTTGTAACTTGTGTATATATATTGATGCGAGTCGTCTGTTACATGTAAAATTCAACCGTTCATATTTCGATATACTTTGTCCTTGATAATGACATACTGCATGTAGAATGATATCTATTTTCCATGGGTCGAAAATAACTTTACAATGATATATCTCCGTTGAGGTGCAGACGTATAACTGTTGGCCTGCAATAAATCAAGATAAGAATACATTGTGGGCGGGTTTGTCAGGAAGGAATTTTAAATTCTATAACAAAAACCCATTAGTTTCACATGGAAGCATACATATTTCATTGAAACAATGGTACACATGTACTAAGGAAACGACCATTCATCAATTGTTCTTTTGTTTCTTGTAACAAAACCTTGATTTCGACTTAAAAAGATAACCAGTTTCATATGAATAATACTTTTGAAGTAGAAAATCAGTTTCGAAACTCAATGAAGATTTATTTTATTGATTTATTTTTATAGCGGAATCGAACACTTTGTTCTCACCATTCACATTGAAACAATTAAGTAAAAATAACTGCATGTGTATCATGTATATAAAAAGTCAGAAATATAAACAGATTGTTAATAATGTTAATTACTATTTTCTTAATGGACTGAGAGGAACATTACAAGAAGCAATAGACTTCTTGATATATAAACAGCAAATGTCAATAACATAAGAAGAACATTAACCAAGCAGCATGATAACCGTATTTTCCAAAGCACAGTGTACTGATACTGATGTATGTGAGTAAAATCAGCATACATTTGTGAATATTGAACAGTTTTATTTATATATTTTGGGTCTATGCCTTATATTAAAATCACCGTTTTGACTTAATGCACCTAGAAGTAGCCACATACATGTACAAGGACACAAGACTACATTTTCCCACACCATTGTACGTAAGAAACACTGAACACACATAATAGATCTTTTAAACATTAACTATTTTATCTCATCTAGAATAGTTGTATTTCGTTTGTGTTTTTAAGGGAGTTTCTTGTTTCTGTTATCTTTACATACAATCGTTTTGGTTTTCCGGAAACAGACTAAATAGAAAATACAATTCGGCATCCTTATTATACGACATAAGTATGTTTTGTAAAATAAAGATAGATATGTATAGAGAAAGTGAGAAAACACATTTCGCTCTATGTCAGCTAGCTACCTTCGATGGTCTGCATACAACTTATGTTTGTTAATATGTAATTGGATCTCTTTTGAACCTATTTATATTTACATACTTGACTTAATAGTTTGTACAGTGACGGAGCAATTTCTTCCTCAAAATGGGTTAACAAGTAACCGTATGTTAAGGTTAGAATATACAGATTGAATAACAAGTTTGGGGGTGGACGTGACATGACCAATTCATTTTAGATGAAAAAAAAAAGAAATGAAAGTGAAGTTTGTTTTAATTTGACAATGTTATTCAAGGTATCTCAATGTAAAAAATGTACATTTTTATTTAGTAGTAAATCTTTCGATCAACACAATAAAAAAAAAACAAGAATAGTCATTTGATACGGTGCTTTTTTGTCCGCAATTTACTTTTTGTCCGCTCCTGCTCCTTTGACTTGTGGTTTTTGATTGCGCACTTATTTAGTGTATGTGTTGCTAATTCTTCTAACAGCTTCATTGAACATAAATCATTATTTGATATATATCGCTTTCAGTGTATAAAAAGGAAGATATAAACTGACACAGTTTTATACATTCGTCTTGACTTCCCTTGAACTTGCTGTTAAAATGATGGATCCATGCAGAAGTTAACAACAAGCAATAAGAAGCCTTTCACTATTTAAAAAAATATTACATCACAGTTTCATATATAATTGTTATACAACACCGTGAGAAAGAGCTATTCGTCTCAAAAAACACTTTTAAGGAAATTTATTACAATCTACAATTGCTCGGTACAACAATATTATACAACAGCAAAACTATCAGTAATATTTTGATACACTAAATTTTCGTTATTTTATTTCTTGAAAGTGAGGCTCTTTAAGTCTAAGTTTAGAATTGGAATTTAAAAGATATAACACAGGGAGAAATGATAAAACTTTTAAAGTATCACCAAAGGTTAAGTTGCACGAATCTACCATCTTTATATATTTTATAGACATACCAGAAACCATATAATAGCCTTGTTATGAGCCATTGTAGAGATAACAACACCAATGAGATATCGGAAAGGGGAGGGCTCGATGACCACTATCCTTCAACACTGAGGTTGTGGGTTCACCTTCCCTCTTGATTGACCCAGTTTTCCTGCCAATGATTTTCATTGAGTACTCCGATTTATCCAACAAACAAATCTTGCCGTTATTATATAGAAAAGAGACCCGAAAAGGGCATTAAACACCAACAACCAATCAACCAATAAGTTCACTTTGTCCTGCTATCGATTGAAAACATAAACTGCATTAATGAACATTAAGTTGGTCTCAGTAAAAACATGAAAATTTAAAACATGGTTGAAATATATACTACAATGCAAAGAAATGATGAAAGTTTTCACTTTCTTAATGTTATAACAAATTCAAAGATGTAGGTAATCATTGGGAATGGCCATTAAGCTAAATTGAAAGTTTAAAAAATGTATTTATTGATTTATCATGTAGTTACAGTAATAATTTCGAAACGATAAAAATGTTTGTCATTATTTTTTCTACACCCATTCTCTTGTTTCGTGATGTATTTGAGAACAGACAAGTTGACACATACGATAAGATCAAATTAAAATTTGAGAACGTGCATTTGGTATAAACGGGAACCAGTACAAGTATACATCCGGTTAGATAACAAATTTTAAATTATGTGTATATTTTTATGTATGAAACAACACATTTTTTTTTATATATTTGAATTTCAAATTACCACTTCTTACACATTCATGTAACGAACTACATTCCAAACTTATCCACAATGGCCGATTTTTTTTTTGTTTTTTTTGTTATGTAATGTTCGTCCGAATCCGAGAAAAATATATTGTACGAAAATGCAGGAAATACGTTGAAATTGTACAAATTTCAGGTGAAAAACTGTATTTAATGCTCATTCAATGTTACAATTTACACATATTTATGCAGTTTTCTCCATGTTCGTTTCATTCTTTATAGATTTAATTGTGATAACATTTAAAAAAAAAAACACTTCCTATTTAAAATATATGTTTAAGACGGTTGAAAAAGCTTTTAAAAGTGCATTTTACAGTGGCCGTCAACTTTGTGCACGATTAATCTTACTATGAATGCAAAACAGACACAAAATCTGCCAAAATCGAAGCGCTGGATGTTTGCACTTTTTGATAGGACATTTTCACTTTTTTTAAATGAACCTTTGCGATTTAATTTTAGGGACATTTAATTTGAGTTATACAATGGTAAAGAGTTTAAAAGTTTATTTATATAAAAAACACACAATACATTCATATACTTTGTATACAGATAAACTACTTCATTTTTTCGCCATCATGCTTGTGTCATATGAGAACGACGACACATTATGAAAGTGCAACTGGAATAAATTCATTATAACAACCATAAATCTTTCTAAAGAAAAAAAACACGAGCAGCAGGTGTTTGAAAAAAAAATCATGGTTCGATTTTCCCAATTTGAAACATGCATTCTAGATAAGTCATGGTGGTACAGTTCCATGGAATATTCACGCAATAGAATATATAGTTTCAAATTTGAAATTCACGAATTATATAAGCTGATTGATGAATGAAGGTAAAATTTTAAGCATTCCACCCTAAAACCCTTCATTTTCTATACGTTTACCCGAATAACTTTATTCTGATTTTGTCGTTGTTCAGAATAACTTTTAAAAAATATGTGAACATCTGTCCATGACTTTGTTTAGTTTGGTTAAGATTACAGGACAACTATCATAGGTAAAAAGTACAAATTGACGGTCAATTTATTCCAGGTGTATTATACTTTAGAGCGCAAATGTCCTTTGGTGTTACAGGAAATAAAGCGCAAACATGCATCGCCCGACAAATGTGAGCTTTATTCTAGGAGATCTTGTCATTAAAATTCAGATATCAGCAACAACTTAACTCAATCAGATATTTTGCTATAAAACTTTGCGTTTAATTTACATTTTAAGTTAATTTGTTAATCTCCAAAGGTTAATGTCGTCATAGTGACACCACAAATGACCTTTCTGTACTAAAATGCAGATTAAACTAACCTTTTAGGTATAAAATTAACATAAATTAAAAAAAATAATGTATAAGTTTATTACTTTTTGCAATTTCAGAGTCCAAAAATGGCCCCCTTTAGTTTCAAATTTTAATTGTCTGTCGAAATTTATCTTCCACTGTAAAGGTATATAAAAAAATAAGGTGGATAAATAAAACTGAAAATAAAAGCTATTTTTAACACATTGCCGATTGTCGTTTATAAAGTTTATTACGGTATTTGCAGTTTCTCAAACAAATTTTGTAAGCTGTAAATTAAAAGTATATAGTTACAAAGTCTAAAGACTTGAATTAATATTGCACAGTACATAAAGTAAATTGTAACTATCAAATGAACTCTTGTAATGAAAAGTTCTCTTAAAACGAAGTATTTTACAAAAAGTACTTAATATTTCTAATATATTTTTTTTCAAATTTTATGTTTATAGCTTCATGATTTGCATTTCTTTGATGGGATATTACTTTTATGTATAAAACACATCTATGACAATACATTTTTTTTATCATAAAAACATGAAATTTGAGATTACTGGTTAACACCCAGTTATAAAGATATATCGACATAATACATATGTAAAAATAGTCAATCATTATTATAATAATAAATATTTTTTTAATATGTTTTTAAACAAAAAACACTGAGATTAAAGGACTAGCGATGGTAAAAGTATCCATAGGTTCTATTATATCTTATGTTATGAAATAAAATTTGAAATTATCCTGCAAATCATCTTTACTTTTTAACTTCATAGAAAACTTACATTACGGAATTTGGGTATTCAGACGTAAGGTTTCATTCAACGCATATGTGTACTGTTATGCCACTAATCGTGGATAGGGGAAAGGTTGAATAATCAGAACCATGTATACTACTAACCCAACAGAAATAAATGACTCGAAAACAAGTTTTTACGACTAACCAAAAAATCTACATGCCCAGTCCAGTGAAAATGTAGTAGTAGTGCCAGTGAGGTTTTTTTTTTATAAAAAGAAGTCACAATGCTTTGCTTTAAAAATGCATAAAATTAACGAAAAAATTTAAGTTGAAAGTTAAAATTTTCTGTGAAAACAGAAACCCAGTGGCGGATCCAGATGGGGGTTCCGGGGTTTGGAACCCCCCTTTTTTTTTGCCGATCAATGCATTTGAATGGGGACATATAGTTGGACCCCCCCCCCCCCTTTATCCTGGGTTGGGACCCCCCCCCCTTTTTAAAATGGCTGGATCCGCCCCTGAAACCGCTTCACTATATCCTAGTTCATGAGTAAGTGAGACGCAACTTTCTGTGAACAATTTCAAACGGCACAAACACTATAGTCTTTATTACAGCTCACCTCTCTTTTTCTTTCTATTAATGAGAAGAAGAAAACCTAGGCACCGGAAATCTATTTTTAGTATCAAAATGTCTATAGTATTACTCTACAATATCAAGGAATAAATCGTACTAACAAGGTACAACACCTAATGGACGATACCATATAAAAATGCTTGCTTATACAGATACTGATTTCAAAAAACGCTGCTCTGAAAGTTGAACGCAGGCTTATAATACATATGCACCAACGTTTGAGCAGCAGATACAAAAGATGGAATGTTCGGATTTAAGTTATTTAATTATTGAAAAATACCACTTTGTTAACAATGTCTACTGAATTTTCTCCATTATATTTGATACTAGATCGCTACACTTCAGTTGTTTTCCTTTTAATAAAGATGGACAACTTTGTGTTTATCTTTACAAATATTTACATAAAAAGGACATTTTTATCAGGATCTTCAATCTAAAAGTGGACAATGGGGACATGCTGATTTTTAGATAGAAGGTGTAATTAGGTTGTCCTCTTTACAAAATGGTGTGGAGTTTGATGGTCAAATGACAAAGGCTTGTATAATTTTAAAAAGGTACTGGTTCAGTCGATATCATTATTAACGGTCAATAAATTGTATATAATCCAGATTTTTTCAATTCCATTGTCCAATATAGGCGTGGTTATTATTTCAAATTTGTCATTAAAGTACAAATTGTAAATTAAAAAAAAACCCAGTCGTAGCTCAAACCATAATTACACCAGTTTTGATATTTACTATTATAAATCTTTTAACTAAACACTTGAAATAACAATTTTGATTGTTTGATTGTTCAACAAACAACATAGAAATCTACAGATTTTATAATTGTCTTCTAGTGTGTGTTATCAATTGTATCTACCCATTCAGTGCATTACGTTTGTGCGCATTACAATTACATTTGCGCGCATTACAATTACATTTGCGCGCAGCTTTTGATTACAATTGCGCGCACTTATTTGACATGCGCCCTACCCATTAGCCTCACTTTAACTTAAACTTGTAACCCAAGGGCATCATTTGATAATATTTCTTCTTTATCATGTTTATGTAGATTTCGAATTTTTAGCGCAAAAGATCCTATGGAAATTGTTAAACTGCAAAATATTGAGAGGGACAATCGAATTAGTACTTTGTGTAATTCCGGTGATATTGACGACGAGTTTCACTATATTTGAGAATGTTCGGCCATAGACGGAAGTAGACAAACTTCAAGGTCGATGAATAGCAACAATCCGTCTGAACTTTACAGTCTGTGCAAGTTATAAGAATAATTATTAAATGTCTAGAATCTGCTGGGTAACTACTGTATGTCTCTACTTTACATTTGTATCTAAAATTTATAGTATAAAGATATAAGAAGATGTGATATAAGATTGCCAGTGACACAACTCTCCATTCAAATCACAATAGCAAATTTAAAGTAAACCATTAAAGGTCAAAGTACGAACACCAAACTGCAAGCTATAAGGGGCCACAAAAATCACTAGAGTAAAACCATTCAAACAGGCAAACCAACGGGATAATCTATTATAAAAAAAAATGAGAAACGAGAAACACTTATAAACCAAATTAACAAACGACATTTACTGAACATCAGATTCTTGACTTAGGTCAGGTGTAAACACATGCAGCGGGTTTAAATGTTTTAATAGGTACCAATCTATACTCTACCTGAAACAAAAGTTTAACATCACAACAAAGAAGGACACACTTTAAAAGATCAATTGAAATGGCTTAACTTAATCAAAAGACATATTAAGTGAACATATACTGAACGAATAAATTTTATCTATGACACAATGTAAATACAAAATCAATAAAATACGGGGGGAGATGTAAAACAATTTTAGAAAGACAACCACAACATAAATAAATCTTTGAATGTTTAATGAAGTCTCATGATAAGAGACTGATTAAAATGACAGTATTCGTGAGAGGCAATTGATAATTTGAAATAGAAAAAAAATGTCGGAAGAAAGAACTATAATTTCATCACTTCATGCAAAGTCACTGCCGAAATACCCAAGAACTTTCCCAAGTTGTAACACATTATTTTCCGTTGTAACGTTTTCGACATTAAAATATAGGATGGACTGCGATAGTACGTCTAATATGATAAATATTTACTCGGTACATCCTATAAATCCGTTTTCTGAAAATCAACTTTTATAGCTGACTATGCGGTATTGGCTTTGCTCATTGTTAAAGGCCGTACGGTGACCTATAGTTGTTAATGTCTGTGTCATTTTGGTCTTTTGTGGATAGTTGTCTCATTGGCAATCATACCACATCTTCTTTTTTATATTTTTTATTGCTTTGAATAATTTGACATACACATTATAATGTTAATAGCAAGCACTAGGTTGACCCCTATGTGTTAGGGTTTTAAGAAAAAACTCAAATTCCGTGACCATAAAGTTTGAGATTAGATTGAAAATTATTTAATTATACTTCATGAACCTTTGACCTGCCTAGGATATTAAGTCCAATTCTGAGAAGCGTAAAAGGTCTTCGTGATCGACCAATTTTTTGTTCACGGTATTTTGGTTTCCAATTCGGATATCTGTCGGTAAATGACCAGTCCATTCACACGGTTATTACAAATGAACAGTCATATTCAAATGTTAAATACTTGTTAAAGATTAATCTATTTTATTTAAAAATAGCAAGGTATTTAAACCGAAAACGAATTATAACGATATCAGTCTACATGCGAATGATTGTAAAGTAACGTTAACTTTAATGAACTTTTTCATGTAAATAAATCAATTTCGTGGGTAGTTTGTATAATTGTGGTTTTTAAATTTTAAACAAATTCTATTAATTAAAATAACTTTATACATATGTACAACGTTTAAAATTCTGATTTAAAAGTCTGACAAGGAGAATGGGATAATTGTCCTGTTTATACGTGTCACTGGAATTTCAATATTGAAAGATTGTTATATCTACTAAAATAGGTGATTCTTAAAATATGTTTAAAAGATTTTCACCATTTTTATACAAATAAAGATATTTAAACCTTCATGCACCTGTTTCTGTTTTAATTTCGAAATAAGAATGCTAATAATTGCGAATTAACTAAAAGTACAATATATAAGAAAAAGGTTTTTGAGAGACAAAGTATATCATAGTGAAGTTTGGAAGAATGATGCGGTTGACATTTCATTTCACGTTACATATATCATAAAAGACATATGACATGACATACTATCGTGTCAGAACTTTATAGTGTATATATAGAATAGATCCACGCCTATTCAAGAACACTTATACGTCCTTGGCTTTCAAATTTATGGGTTGTAGCTTTCGTGATGAAGTAAAATCCATAAAAGAGTTTGGTTGCACCAAATTGAAAAAAATATCATATATAAAGATACGACACTATGAAATAAAATTGAGAATGGAAATGGGGAATGTGTCAAAGAGACAACAACCCGCCCAAATAAAAAACAACAGCAGAGGGTCACCAACAGGTCTTCAATGTAGCGAGAAATTCCCGCACCCGGAGGCGTCCTTCAGCTGGCCCCTAAACAAATATATACTAGTCCAGTGATAAAGATTGCTTGACCTTTTAAAAAAAATCTTACTTTGAAAAAATTGACTGAGATCTGCCCCATCTAACTGCGAGATCACTAAATATTTTGCATGTAACGAAAATTCCAAATTAGAAGTTATAGTTTGTTATCAGTCGAGTTTAGTTAGTTCAAAGATGGTACACGTAATATAAAATACGAACATTCTTGTTGTACATCAGAAACTATTACATAGGAGCAGGACAGACATACAAATGACAACAGAGGAAATACATCATATATAAAACTAGAATTTTGAATATATTGATGTCTCATTTTTACAAGCAATGAACACCTAAAAGCATTGTAAGCTTGAAAAAAGGAGATATTAATCATACTCTTCGCATACAAAATAGGCTGCATGGGTGAAAGCTTGAACACTGTTCTGATGCATGATATTAGAAAAAGTATGTCTAAAACAAGCAATTAACCATTAAGTCGTACGCGTGTTATTTATATTATTCAAATTGTGTTGTCTTCATACATGGAAAATAGCAATGAATTTGAAAAGTGACTGAAAAGTAGAAAGAATCGATGTCATCTGTCTGAACAATAGGCATAAACTTATCTTTTGATAATGTTAAACATTTAGAAATATATTATTTCATGTCCTGGTTTAGGCAGTAAATACCGCCTTTCATTCCTATTATGCAAATATAAAATGTTTCATAGATCGTGATGTTTAATGAATAGATGTTGACTTGGACGTCAAGGTTTTTAAGAAGTTTAAATAATGAAATTTAGATGAGTTTAGTTACGTAATACACATCTATGTGTTCATTAATAGACAAAACACCCACTAAGAAATATTTTTTTTCAAGAATCAAAGACGGATTGACATAGGAAAGCTAAATTGAGAAAAAATGATATTAATGGCATTTTCCATACACTATATATAAGCCTTTCTAATGTATGATAATAATAATACTTTATTCAGAAGCAATACAGCTTATAGAATATACAATTTTACAATATTATTTTGAATGCATCCGTGAAATATAAATACAATAGTTATACACAATACATGTATGGCGGAGAATGAAAATAAATTCATATGATAAATAATTAATACAACTACGTTACATATTACGATTTTTTTCAATATTAAACAAAAATTTACCTAAATTATTAAGTTCTTTCACATTGTGAACTGATAGCAACTGTATAATATAATTAACGTGTTATGCAAGATTGGTATACATTTTTGATAAAAAGGAAATAAATAAATAGTAGTAATGAACTGACATAAGTGAGTAGAATAGAGGATAGAAACTAGGAATGTGTCAACGATTCAACAACCCGACCAAAGAGCAGAAAACATCCCAATGGGTCTTCGACGCTGCTTGAAAAACCCACTCTAGTTTTGTCCATTATCTTTTACGTCTTATGTGCAAATGCGTGACATGGATTGAATTACACTGAAATATCTTATAAGTAATATTCGAACACAGAAAGTCACAAAAATACCAGGATTACTAAATTGGTACGACAGATGCACGTTTTGTACAGTGCCAGTGCCGCTGACTAGAATATTTAATTTCATTTTTCAGCTAATAAATAGATTCCGTGTTTAATATAATAAATCAGTTTTTAAACTTTCTCAATTCATTCAGAACGACCTAACATCCTGGTCATCCGTGTTAAATCTCTTTAACACAATGTCACCAGTATGTATTACATGTACGATATCCAGAGGGTACAAAACAAATAATTAGTTCAGTAAATAGGGTCATGACCAGGGTGTAACTGAGACTCTCAATTATGTTTAAAAATTGCTATGTAAGAATTACAAGTTGGGCCAACAATTCGTACATTTATGGCCTGGACAAAATGGTCGATTAAACAAGAAAATAATATGTATCAACGATGACCAGACGTCTGTATTCAGCAGATCTGTTGTGTATCAATTTAACAAACTTTAGTTGTGGACATGATTTATTGAGCCTGCTATTACTTTACGAAAATTTCAAAGACAAATTTCAATATGCTTCATCAACCCCCGTGTGAAAGCTGAATTGAGAACTGTCACATTATTCATTAGTCACATTTAGAGATATATTGATATAGTCTTTATCGTCATAAAAGCATGAACACAACTTGTAACAAACATAGTACATTGACCTATAATGGTTTACTTTTATAAATTGTTATTTGGATGGAGAATTGTCTCATTGGCACTCACACCACATCTTCCTATATCTATAGTCGAAATTACATAAAACTTTTATCCATTTTTTTTTACGGTAATCAGGTCATCACGAATCCCTTTATTCTTTTCGGGCCTATTTGCTTTAGACTGTTAGACCCCGTTTACACTGACAAAAAGATCGATCTTTGGTCCAGTGTAAAAAGTAAAATCACAAAAATACTGAACTCAGAGGAAAATCAATTCGGAAAGTCCATAATCACATGGCAAAATCAAATAACAAAACGCATTAAAAACGAATGGACAAGAATTGTCATATTCCTGACTTGGTACAGGCATTTTCAAATGTAGAAAATGGTGGATTGAAAAACGGTTTAAAAATGATCGATCTTATTTGAATCGATCTTTTTTTAGTATAAACGCTCAGATCGATCTTTTTTCATGTGTTTATTATATTTAGATAGGAAAATAAAGGTCAGACCGATTCATTTTATGTTGTAGTGTAAACGCACTGGATTAAATAAGATCGATCGCGATCGATCTTGCTTGTGCAATGTAACCGCAAACTGGTCTTTTTAAGATCGATTCAAATAAAGATCGATTCAATTTCGTTGCCAGTGTAATCGGGGTCTAAGAGACCTTTTCTTTATATCCAGTTAGATAAGACCTGTATTTTCAGGTATCAACTATGACACTGATAGAATAGCAAGCAAGAAAACACGAAAACCAAAAGCAACTTTTTATTCTAAAATCCAATGAAAGCATGTTTGATGGTGGCTGTAATTGGATAATATGCATGATTTACTCAACCAATTGTGGGAAAAGTCGATTCAAGGAGTACGAACAATCTACGGCTGGTGTTATTTTTTTGATGAATTCGACGTGACAATATATATACAAAGTCACGAAGAAGACCGTAGAACTTTTTGAGAGAAGAAACAATTATATGAACATATTTATTTTTCTTTTATTGCATAAAACCCCTTCTGTAAAGCTTGGGTGACATTGTTTCTCTCCTTGTACATATGATTAAGGTGTATCTGTATTGTAAAAAGATCGATTGAAACTGTCCCTAATTTTTTATAGATCGAAAATTATATAGTTGGTAATGGTTGAGGCAAACCATCTAATTTCTTCTCAGCCACCGAAACGCAAATAGTTGCTCTTTAAGTATAATATTTGTTTAAAAAACGATAATCTTTATTCGTTAACGCAAAACAGAGCGGTGCACATATGTAAAATCCTTGTAAACTAGTACACGCATACTGAAAAAGTATTTTAAAAGTTTCAAATTACCAACAAGTTTTAAATACTAGTATTTACATTTGAATAATCAAAGTGCAAATAAGGCTTTCAAAGTATCATTAAAACCCACTTAAAATATGAAATACACAGGCGCACAAATGGTCAGCATTTAATTTTAAAAGTCAACATTTGACACTTTATAATATATGTTAAAAGCAGAAGTTTTTATTAAATTGCATTAAGATTAAAATCTCCAGATAATGAGCACCTTCCCGGTAAAATATGAAATGTATGTTCAAATTTTAAACAACGTCAAATCCGATCGCGAAAAACAGTTATATCAGTTATTGCTATCTTCATTTCAACTGTATACACCGCCGGTTCATGCATTTCGACATTTTGAAAATATTCAGAAGATAAAGATTCTAAATATCTCAGACACAAGTTGATTCTAAACTATTTTTGTTTTATTATTTCTATGTACCTTTCATTATATAGCTCTTTGATACGTAATCAAATACTTTAACACACTTTGCTTTGAAAGTTTATTTGGTTTGGATGTTCCTGATGAAATTAAATACAGAACAACACCATATCTTAAAAGTGTTACTTTGGTTTCAAATTTATTTTCATAAATCTTTCCCAAATTTTGTTTAGCGGATTTTATGTAAATTTTAAACCGAGTTCGCGTATGGTTGCATTTTGCATTCTTTTAACGGAATTGCGGAACTCTCTCCCACATATATTCCTATTGATTTTAAATTTTGTTTTGGAGGGGTTGGAGTTCGGTTTGATTTTGCATGTTATCGAGAAAGACAAGAATACAGAAAAATACAGCAGTACATTTAATTAAGTTATATGCACGATTTTGAATAGTAAAAACAACAGTCTGAGACAAAAAAGAAACTTCTCTCTATTCTTTTTGACGCAGGACGAATTGTTACCATTTTTAAATGTCAATACATTATGCGTTAACGTATTCGAATGACAAGATATTATTTCTCTTTAATGATATATCGGCGAATGACTACCTGCTTAATAATATCTCTCATTTATATACTTACTTATTTATAAAGCGTCCCATTTTCTGTCCCACATGTAGCGTATTCATATGATTGATTAAGCACTAAATGAAAAGAATTTGAGCTCGCTTTAGAAAAAATAACACGCAATGACAATGTAAGTTGAAATATTAAATAAACCCGTAAAATTTAGAAATGTCATTTTTTTTTTTAAACTTTTTTCTATATAACAATCTTTTTTCTTGAATAAATATTTCATACTTTAAAAGATCGCCAATGAAATAAACACCTTATTTGTAACATGCATCCGAAGTGCTTTTCTAGATTGGCGATAAGAAATGTAGAAATATTTGGAGATTTATAGTATGGTGGTATGTTTATTTTTTTTTAATATTTTTCTAATTTTTCCCAAAGTATCTTTTTGTAGGATTTCACTAATATATGCTTAGTTTATCTTGTACTTGTATTTGGAAAGTCAATTTCTTTTTATTCCAGTTGAGGTCAATTTTGTCAATGTAAGGAAATGTCTTTTAAAAAACACATTAAAACAGAAGTTTGGTTCTCCAACCTAGAGAATTGATACACTTTAGAAACGTTAGTACTATAATCAATCTTTTTGGTTGTGAAATTCTAAATGTAAGAACCTGCGTAAATTAAGTCATCATAGATACCAGGATTGAATTTTGTATTTGCGCCAGACGCGCGTTTCGTCTACAAAAGACCCAGTTACGCTCGAATAAAAAAAAGTGAAAAAGGCCTTTAAAGTACGAAGATGAAGAGCAAATTCCTTAAAGTTTTACCAGATACAGCTAAGGTTATCTATTATTGAGGTAGAAAAGCCTTAGTATTTCAAAAATTCAAAGTTTGGTAAACAGTTAATTTATAAGTGCTGACTACTCGGCTGGTAAAAGTTTAAACGAAAAAGGGTTTGTAAATTTATAGCAATAAGTATGAAAGAAATCGTTCCGTACTTAAGGGCTAGCATTTATTGATAAGAGAGAGCAATATCTCTTGCACGTAAAAGACACTCTTAATTGTAGATTTCGAAAAAGAACAGGCTAATGCCGCTACAAGGCAGCACTCGCACCCGCAAAGTGGAAAGGGATTAATATAAGTTTCAATGACTTGTGTCCCAATCCACTATAATTACATATGTTTTAAACTAATATATCTACAGTCTTGTCAAAATTTCTACATTAAACGCTAAGGCCGTTACATTTATAGACTCGATTATCCAGTCGACGCTCCATATGCATATGTTAATGTTGGCTGTAAGAACGATAACTCTGGTGCATCGAAACTATTACATTTATTGTTCAAAATATTATAGAGAAGTGTTGTGATTTAAATACGTTAAATTTATTAAAAAATGTCAGAGTTATTGCTCGTTGCCCTGTTCCATATTTTCTTAATTATCTTCTAGTAGAAAGTCGTCCTGTATCACATCATATATATTTTTTCTGTCTTGATTGCATAAATTTGTTATCATTTACTTTTGTGAAATTATTTGTCGAAAGTATAGCCATCAAAGACTAACTTAAAAAAGGACCTTTGGGTATAATTTGGCAGTAGATTTTTAACCAAAAAAATGATAAAGTAAGAGTTATTGAATTTGTCTCTTTACTGGAACTGACAAGGGTCTTTACTGAGTTTGGCTATAGCTCTTGTTTCAAGTGAGTACAGGTCTACTTTGAATAAACTAATTATATTGAATAACAGCAATAGTTGTTTTTCTGTAGATTAACATAATTTTGCTTTACTCGTGAAACTCTACTAAAATAATTACGATAATAGGAACGATTTGTCGTTCCCTATTGTCAATTTCCCTTTTCTGGACAGTGATGTGAAACATGGTGTTTATATATTCCAACTCGTTCGCTATGCTCGTGTTTGTAGTGACTTTTGGATTTCAATTAATTATATGTATTACTGTTAAATTATCAAGTAAAAAAAAAAACCACGAAAGATACCAAAGGGACATTCAAACTCATTGGTCAAAAATATATAACCAGATTGTTTAGTTTTATTTTTAGTAACAGACAAAAATAGTAGATATGTATTATTGATATAGCACATTTTCTATCAGCCAATGATATTATCGCCATCTCCTGGATACCTACAAAAAATAATCGATTGATTACAACTATTTTTTAAAACTGTTATCCTTCAATTTGGTAGAATTATTATTTATTATATAAGTAGTCTAAGTAGAAGTAAAAGAAGAAATAGTAAACCTTATCATTTATTTACTACACGTAAGTATAGTGGCATCACGGTTAAAGAAAACACAGTGAACATATAACACTAATGGATGGTATAGTTTAACGCTACGGTGACCATTTGTTACAACATCGCTGTAATAATGCATTGAAGTTTAAAAATTGTATTTATCGGTAATTCGTATATTTTTCCTTTGATCTTACTGCCTAATATTTTCGAGTATCAACGTACTGGCTGTATCACTGAAAATATTAGGCAATACATTGTGTGACGCGTCATAATTACCGATAAACAGAATAATAGGTAGTTTTGTTTTAGATACTGACTATATCATGTGGAATATCTTAACTCGACCTAACGGGCTCGTCTAGATATTCCACATGATATAGTCAGTATCAAAAACGAAACTACCTATAAATAAATTATTCTGTTTAACTTGACTACGAAGTTGCCCGGTGAAAAGTACTTTGATTTTTAGCACAGACTTAACGACTGAGTGTCTACGTAAAGGGTAGTTTTAATGATACACTTAGCACAAACTTAACATGGGGGTATTTGTATATGTATAGAGTAGTCGTTTTGTACATTTATCACAAACTTAACGATGGGACCGCTGCATATGTGTAGAGCACTAGTAGTTGTTTTGTACACTTATCACAAGCTTAACGGTGGGATTGCTGCATATGTATAGAGTAGTCATTTTGTACATTTATCACAAACGCAACGATGGGATATCTGCATATGTGTAGAGCACTAGTAGTTGTTTTGTACACTTATCACAAGCTTAACGATGGGATTGCTACAAATGATAGAGTAGTCATTATGTACACTTATCACAAACTTAACGATGGTATCGCTGCATATGTATAGAGTAGTTGTTTTGTACACTTATCACAAGCTTAACGATGGGATTGCTACAAATGATAGAGTAGTCATTATGTACACTTATCACAAACTTAACGATGGTATCGCTGCATATGTATAGAGTAGTTGTTTTGTACACTTATCACAAGCTTAACGATGGGATCGCTGCAAATGTATAGAGTAGTCATTATGTAAACTTATCACAAACTTAACGATGGGATCGCTGCATATGTATAGAGTAGTTGTTTTGTACATTTATCACAAACTTAACGATGGGATCGCTGTTTATGTATTATAGTAGTTGTTTTGTACACTTATTACACACTTAACGATGTGATCGCTGCATATGTATTAGAGTAGTTGTTCTGTACACTTATCACAAATTCAACGATGGGATCGCTGCATAATAATGTATAAGAGTAGTTGTTTCCACTACACATGAAACTTACTCGTCCTCACAAATGAAATATTCTTCATACGTGCAATGGACGTCATTCCATCTGTAACTTAGACCCGGATATATATGTGCACAGTCTTCATCGTGTGTGCTACCACCGTTACTAGGTTGCCCTGGATACCAGTCAGTATAAGTCAAATTTGCCTCTGTTGTTGCCCATTTCCAGAACCCTTCAACCACATCATCAGTTGCGTCCAACCAGAATCCTTAAAACAAGACAATCAAATATAGTCCAATATATAGAATATTAGTATTCCTCATATCGTTATCCTAGGCCTTAGAATTAAAAAAAAGTAAACTATTTTCATAAATACATATAAACACATAGAAAGATCGTTCAAGTTGAATATTGTCTTAATCTGCACGAACAATGGATTTTTAAAATGAAAAAAACAAAATTAGGCTCAATGTACATTTAAAAATGGTAAAGTCCATGACAACCAGACTATTTTTTTTAAATACTAAGGCTTTCTACCTCAGGAATAGATTACCTTAGCTGTATTTTACAAAAACTTTAGGAATTTGTGGCTAGCTTCGTACTTTATTTTGTCGTTTCACTTACTTTTGTTTTATTCTAGCGTCACTAATGGGTGTGTAGACCAAATGCGTGTCTGGCGCAATACAAAATTTCAATCCTGGCATCTATGATGAGGTTATCTATAACTGATGTCAAAGTTTTATCACTATTGGTAGTACGTCCTGGTTGTTGTTAACTTAAAGTTATTAATATTTTACAGGGTTTTCTCAAACGGCTGAATACGACACATTTTCAATAGATACATTCGGGGTGTATTGGTTCATTTTGAAGTTTGGGGAAAAATAGTTATAAAGGCAAACAATTACAAAGTTGAAGAGCATTGAGAACCCAAAATTCAAAAAGTTGTGCCAAATATAAAAGCTTTAATTGCTGTTATGAAAACAATTTTCGTAATGAAAACTCAACAAAGAAGACAGGGGAATTTTTGTATATACTTATCAGTTTATTTTTATATATAAGATTCAGGTTTTTTTTTAAATGTTTACCTCTTTTTAATGTCATTGATGTGTTCCTTATGAATATCTCTTCTTCCTTGCTTTCAACAATGACTAGATTTGAATGGTGAGCATTACAAGATGCCTGTTAATTACAAAATACAGACTAGTTTATTGATTACAAGAAAATAAAACTAGCTCTATTGGACACTTTAAGTACAAAAAGCGTAGAAATTAAAGACATTGACAATTCCTTGTTTATGTGATGTTGTGATGTTCCGAAATTCTCTTTGAAATACTAGTATATATTTAATAATTTCTATACATCCTTTCCGTCACTGAGAATTAATATTGGTTGACGAATAGCATTACATGTGCGCGCTTTTATTTAACAAATGTAAATGATAGTTATTTAACACTGGACACTTTTAATTTGCAAAACACTCATTTGCAAATCCTCCGCCGCTACAAATAAGAGCTGCAATGTCATGCATATAACCAAAATGTGCGGAATTTCATGGGATTCAAGAACTTCATTGGTTTTCTACTATTACTATCATATCGATTCTGCTATATGATTTATAAAAAAAACATGGGATTCTCAATATCCCATTAGACAAGGCAAAATCCCATGGGATCGACCATTATCCCATGGGATATTTTTTGGTCCCATGGGATGATTAATATTGGTTAACGATTAGCATTACATGTGCGCGCTTTTATTTAATACGTGTAAATGATAGTTATTTATTTATTTACCTCAATACGATTTTTGTTATCTTAAGGTCCTTTCTTGTCATATTGCCAACCTGCTTTGATTTATAATCAGGCATAGATAACCTTAGTTGGATTTGGCAAAAACTTTTAGGAATTTTGGTCCTCAATGCTCTTCAACTTCGTACTTTATTTGGCCTTTTAAACTTTTTTGGATTCGAGCGTCACTGATGAGTCTTTTAAAGACGAAACGCTACTCTGGCGTATATACAAAATTTAGTCCTGGTATCTATGATGAGTTTATTTGCTTTCAAATATTTGGTTTTAAGCGTTACTAATGAAGCCAGGTAAATCATCCTCATCATCCTCATCATCAAGAAATTCATGTCTTACAATTTTTTTATATTTTATTAGTTTTTTACCATTTATTTAGAAATCCATATACTTTGTCCTAGTAATTTATTCGTGTTTTGTCTAAAGAAATTGATTTACTATGTCATATTATTTTGCTTGTATAAGTTTGTTTTTTCAACAAAATGTGGTTTATTTGACCTTATTTGTTTCCACTTACAGCTGCCCTGAACCAGTCAAGCTTGTATGAACTGAATAAATAGCAAGATTCGGAGAAATAGTACCAACCAAATGGACATCCTGCATTTACTGCACCTGTTGAGAGCAAGTAAAAAGTATGCATGAGTTGTTTTAGAAATTTTTGAAGTACAAATAAACACATTCAGAAAGATAACTAAAATAAACAAATGTGGCAATTTAAAAAATGTATTCCAAATGGTATCTCAAATTTTGAGACAAGAGGTCATAAACACTCTATTATAAAATACATGGAAATGTAATTTAATGACAAGTCAGGAGTCTGTAATTCAGTGGTTATCTTTTGTTACTGTGTTACATATTTGTTTATCGTTCTTTTTTGTAGAATACATTAGGCCGTTTGTTGTGCTCTAAAACTTTCTCTCTGTCAATAATCATAAATTTCAAAATAATTGCCGAAACCACATATACAATGTCTACCATAAGAATGATTATTTCACGCCCATGATTCCTAAAAAGTGACGATGGACAGTTTTTGATGTGTTGACTTATTTTTAACTTGTACAGTTTCTCTATGACGGTTGTCAAGATAATTGCCAAATATACAAACAGACTTAACTCGTCATTCAAGGCAATACCGGTAAATGTTATAAGGAGACCATTGACAATAGTTGTTATGATGATATAAGTGAGAGGTTAAGCTAGCTGTAAAAACTATCAATTCGTTTGATGTGTGTGAGCTTTTGATTTTGTCATTTGGTTAGGGATTTTTCGTATAGAATTTTCCTCTGAGATCGGTATTTTTGTTATTTTATTTTTTTGTATATATAACCGTTTTCAGAGAGCGGCATTTCGTTTTGCAATAAACATACAATTAATGTAAACGATTACATCGCAGTGTTAGGTACATTCATCAATTTATGGTCTCATATTGTTCTAATTGATATAGAAACATGTCTGTACTTGCCTACATTTAATCTTTGGCTTCAATATCATACATGTAAATTGTCTTCAATAGAAACAATACTTTCATTAAGGTAAACAGGCTGTCTAATTAAATTAATCAATGTCTCATTATTGAAACTAATCTTTGTACTTACCGGCATAAAAAAAAAGAAATAAGAAATTTAAAGAGACCATCCTGTGAAAATTAAGTTGTTCAGCGTGTTCCTTATCGTGAACATTTACTAACTTTTGATTAGACAAGGTCGCCAAATGTTAATCTCTTCGTTCTTTGAACTTTGGATTGTTCTCAACTGTCTGTTTGCTCATTCTTCAATTCATGCTGTTTAATTTTGAGACTATTTTATAAGGGGAATACCGTAAAGCGGGTTATTTTCGCGATTTTCATTGAACAAGTTGGTGGATTCAACATATTTATCATTACGTTTGCATGCATGTATAATTTTAAATTTGCGGAATTTATTTTTGCGATTTTGTTCTATCCCCGATTTTTGCACCCTGCGGAAATAACCCGCTATACGGTATATTTGTCTTATGAATTGAGGATATATTTTGTCATCCAAAACTTTAAATTCAAACAAGCAGCAATACATGTACAGTATACATGTGATAATGTATATATATAGTCTTTATGGTTTCTATATACTCTATGAGCATAGTTTCCTCGTTTTCGAATGACTGATCAAATCTTCCGCTCTTCATCCCGTTGGACCTTACCTGGAAAAAATACTTTTTGCATAAACTGTTAAAAATTCGTTCATAACATGCATAAGACATGCATAAGATATTAAATCACATACAAATCAAGACAAGAGATGCATTCCGTCATTGTGTTATTGTGCAATCTTGTATTCTGGTCTTTCGTATTGCTAATATGCCCTGTATATATGCCTTTATTATTTATTTGATGACAATTTTTTATTTAGTTATTAAGATTATAACGCAATGTTGGCTGCTATACTTTTTACAATTTATGACTAAAATCAGTAAAGACCCATCGAAACAACATCTGACACAAAAATTTAATAATACTTCTAGATATTTGGATGATATATTGGCTCTCAATAATGACGGCTTCAGTATGTTTACTAAAGAAATTTATCCTGTTGAACTTACTTGGAATAAAGCTTATACCAACAATGACCATTGTCCTTTCCTCGATCTTGATATCTATATCATTAACGGAATTTCAAAGCTAATACAAACATTTATGATAACAGAGATGATTGTTCATTTCTTATCGTTAATTATCCATTTTTTTATGGCGACGTTCCCTTGTTACCATCTTACTGTGTTTATATATCTCAACTTGTATGATTTGCTCGTGTATATAACAACGTTTTATATTTTGGTGAGAGAAATTTATGTATTACTGAAAAATTATTACACCAGGGTTTTCGATATCACAAACTAATCAATAGTTATCAAAGGTACCAGGATTATAATTTAGTACGTCAGACGCGCGTTTCGTCTATAGTCGCCGTCAGCTGAAATTCGTAGCTGTTATCGATAAAAATCATCTAAACTATCAACCACGTTCACTCATGATATAGTTTTTCACATTCTATTCATAAATCGCAAAAAGAAAAACCACTACTGACCTACCTTTTAAGTGATTGCAATGTGATAATCCTGACCTTCACATTTTCCAAGACGATTTTGAATGGTGGAATCCGCCATTGTTTTTACCGGAAGTATTTCCGTGGAGTTCAATTTCATAAAATTTGCATAAAGCGCGGGAAACCTTATCACATCAATGAAAAGAACATTTCAGGAAACTGCGTAAGTGACGAATGTCATATGTAAACAAATGATCCCCATTGAAACGAAGATGGAGGAATTACAATGGAAAACATTCTGGAAAATGTGAAGGTCAGGATTATTACAGTGTGATCACTTAAAAGGTAGGTCAGTAGTGGTTTTTCTTTTTGCGATTCATGAATGGAATGTGAAAAAACTATATCTCGAGTGAATGCGATTGATAGTCTAAATTATTTTTACCGATAACCGCTACGAATTTCAGCTGACGGCGACTATACATAAGACTCATCAGTGACGCTCGTATCAAAATATTTATAAAGCCAAACAAGTACAAAGTTGAAGAGCATTGAGGATCCAAAATTCCAAAAAGTTTTGCCAAATACAGCTAAGGTAATTTATGCCTGGGATAAGAAAATCCTTAGTTTTTCGGTAAGTTCGAAGTTTTGTAATCAGGAAATATAAAAATGACCACATTATTGATATTCATGTCAACACCGAAATGTTGACAACTGGGCTGGTGAGAAGAAGTGGCATCGACCCAGTAGTGTAAAGAGTTATCAAAGATACTAGGATTATAATGTAGTACGCCAGACGCGCGTTTCGTCTACATAAGACTCATCAGTGACGCTCATATCAAAATATTTATAAAACCAAACAAGAGCATTGAGGATCCAAAATTCCAAAAAGTTTTGTCAAAACATTTACTAAATTTTATCATCGGTACAAGAACATTATTCAAAAATATAACTCAACATGCAGAAATCTTATACGTTTAGGTATTTCACATCCAATCTTTTATGGTAATACCTTACAAAGCACAAAAATGTCAGTATTCACCTCAGAAGTAACAAAAACCTTTAAATAGAATTATTAAGGAGGGATATAGTTACGATACTGTTGTCGGGTCAATAAAGATTGCATATGTTTGCTTTAAAACTTATTCAGTTATAGGGTCTTTGCATTGGAATTGAACACATTTATTTAAAAACCAGTTGTTGGCATGACACGGGTTATGTTCTTCTCATATATTTTATGATGGTATAATACTAAACCCCTAACGGGAGGGATTGCGCCTTAAATTCATATGATGAAGACAATTTTTCAATCAGTTTAAATGATGTCTGGAGCTGGCATGACATTAACTGCGAGTAGTTTGTTGTTATTTATGTATTATTGTCATTTTCTTTATTTTCTTTTGTTACCTCTTCTGACATCGGACTCGGACTTCTTTTGAACTGAATTTTACTCTGCGTATTGTAATGCGTTTACTTTTCTACATTTGCTAGAGGTAAAGGGGAGGGTTGAGATCTCATAAAACATGTTTAACCCCGCCACATTTTTGCGCCTGTTCTAAGTCAGGAGTCTCTGGCCAGTTATTCTTGTATGATTTTAGTTTTAGTTTCTTGTGTATAATTCAGAGTTTAGTATGACGTCCATTATCACTGACCTAGTATATATATTTGTTTAGGGGCCAGCTGAAGGACGCCTCCGGGTGCAGGAGTTTCTCGCTGCATTGAAGACCTATTTATTTATGACCTTCTGTTGTCTGTTCTATGGTCGGGTTGTTGTCTGTTTGACACATTCCCCATTTTCATTCTCAAAAAATTTAAAAGTTTTGTTATCAGTTAATCTATAAATATTACCATATCAATGATATTTCATGTCATCATATAGTTGCTGACTACTGCCCTGGTAATACCCTTGAAGAATTAAAACTCCACCAGCAGGGGCATCGACCCAGTGGTTGTAAATTGTAAATAAACTTATCATAGACAATTTTTGTATTTACGCCAGACGCGCATTTCGTCCACAAAAGACTCAGTGACGCTCGAATTCAAAAATGTAAAAAATGCCAAATAAAGTACGAAATTGAAGAGCATTGAGGACCTAAATTACTAGTACTAAAAGTTTACCCAAATTCAGCTACGATAAAAGAGGGACGAAAGATACCAAAGGGACAGTCAAACTCGTAAATCTAAAACAAACTGACAACACCATGGCTAAAAATGAAAAAAAGACAAACAAACAACAGCATACATAACACAACATAGAAAACTAAAGAATAAACAACAAGATAATCTATTCCTATAACCGTTTAAACAAAAGCAGTAGTACATATAGTTGATTATTGAGGTCAATTTATGAATAAAGTTGCTCTGTCAGCAGTATAAAACTTACGCGGGAGTGTATTAGGGCAATGTTTTTTTTATTTTTCAAATTGTCGACTTTAATCTTGGAATTTCCAACTTTAATCATGGAATTATCAACTATAATATTGGAATATTAGTTGAAGTTAGGGTGATTTTTATTCATTTGTAAGATGTTGAGAAACCTCTATTAAGGGCTTACGATACAATTGATACAGTTTTGATCTTTCGATGAATTTTTGACAAAAGTGTGCTTGCAAGCTATTTTTCATACAACCGTCTGATTTAGAAAGTCAGAGTTTAAAAAGGGAACTATATCAAGTGGTTAAAACTATCCTGGTTTCTGATTTAAGGTTGGTTATTCATGTTATTGAATGACGAACTTTACCATTAAGTTCGCATACAGTTTTTGGGTATTAAAAATATATCATTTATTTATTCTCATTTAAAACAGAAAATGTATTTATTAACTACACGTAACTTGAAAAACAAAGTATAATCGCATTTCATGAAATTGTCGGTATCTTGAGCTAACAGCGGGATTCTTTTCATAAACCTCTATTCATTGAAGGTTCATAGACAAAATGACATACACAAGTGGCTTTCATTATTTATTTAATTAGTTACATTATGTAGTTTTAAACGCATGTTGCAAGGTTCCCAGGTTGGCTAACCTGGTTACTGTCGTAAACCCAAGCTAGAATGTTGTACAGTTCCCTGTCTTTATCATAAATATGACGTCTCTCTGCCATCTCGTTTGAACACTGATGGTTATTACAGCTGTAAAGGAAAACACACTTTATAAATGTCATGCGTCGAGATAGCGTTTTTCTTGTTCAGGTTCAAGCATTTGAAAGGCAGGGCATTACTTCAAGTAATATTTCCTTCAAGTGTTTGCAGTATTTAGATATAGGAAGATGTGGTATGAGTGCCAATGAGACAACTCTCCATCCAAGTGACAATTTATAACAGTAAACCATTATAGGTCAAGGTACGGCTTTCAACACGGAGCCTTGGCTCATACAGAACAGCAAGCTATAAAGGGTCCCAAAAATTACTAGACTAAGTGTAAAACCATTCAAACGAGAAAACCAACTTGTATATATATATATATGTAGTTGGCAAGGAATACAATTTCATTATACAGCAAAATAAACATGCACAATTTAACACATAAAGTGATAATATGAACAGAAACCCTATGGTTTTAATTTTGAAGGACGCAAAAAGTAGGGACAATTTTGCCACATGAAGAAGAACTTCTACTGGTAATTTGAAAATTGCCGAGATATCCTAAATTATCAGATGGTCGTTCGCTAATTGTGAAATTACTAGTAATTCGAATCTAACATCCCTTAACTGTATTCTTTAAATCTATCACTGCTCTTTATTCCGTATTTTATTTGGTCTTTGTAACTTTTATGATTTGAGCGTCATTGACACGTCTTCTGTAGCCAAACGCGCGCTTGGGGATACATGTAATGTTTTTATGCTGGTATCCAGGATGAGTTTAATTACAAAGACATTTTTTGTTCGAAATTGATTATTTCTTGTTCCCTGGATTTATCGGGTCAACAAAATAGACCATAAATACATAGCTTACATGTAAAAAAAACACACAACAGAGATTTTTCGATTGTTCAAATTATTCTTTGAGACTGTATGTTCAGCAAGAAATCAGCAACCAACTTGTTTGTATATATTTAGGATGCTTTCTCGACTAGAAATCGTGCCTGAAATCTCACGTATAGTTTAACGTTAATCATTTACCCAGATTTGTTGCCGTATAAACTATTACTGTGGAAAATATTACATATTGGAAAAGGTATAAAAATTAAGTACTAAATCTTTAGAAGCCGCTGCTAGTATTCACATGTTTTTTTTGTTTGTTTTTTTTTATAGAAAACCTTTGTTTTTCAGATTCAAATGAAAAAATTACCGAACTTCAGGGAAATTTCAAAACGGAAAGTCACTAATCAAATGGCAAAATTAAATGCTCAAACACATCAAATGAATGGAAAACAACTGTCATAATCCTGACTTGATACAGGAATTTTCTGGTGTGGAAAATGGTGGAATAAAGCTGGTTTTATAGCTAGCTAAATCTCGCACTTGTACGACAATCGCATAAAATTCCTTTATATTGACAAAAGTATGTGAACTAAACAAACGGACAAAATAGTTAAAAATTTCAAAAAATTAAAAATCAAACATCATTGTGTACT
>CM034353.1:77105849-77194270 GCA_019925275.1 Mytilus edulis
ATAATATCGGCATAAATAAATGTTTTATCAAAAAATTACTTTATGATTTAATATTTCGACTTAAGATATGTTTAGGACGTCCTAATAGAAGATTCGTCTGAGATAGCTTCGAGACACAACTTAACAGTGTCCTAAACTGATCCTAAGTGCACCCTAAAATCCTAAAAAGATGTGTATTAGGACGAATCTTAGGATACTTTCGAGAACACCACCCCAGATTCCTGACTTAGATAAGGTGTAAACACTTGCAGCGGGTTTAAACTTTTTTATAGGTACCAATCTATACTCTACCTGAAACAAAAGTTTAACATCACAACAAAGAAGGACACACTTTAAAAGATCAATTGAAATGGCTTAACTTAATCAAAAGACATATTAAGTGAACATACACTGAACGAATAAATTTTATCTATGACACAATGTAAATACAAAATCAATAAAATAAGGGAAGAGATGTAAAACAGTTTTAAAAAGACAACCACAAAATAAATAAATCTTTGAATGTTTCATGAAGTCTCATGATAAGAAACTGATTAAAAATGACAGTATTCATGAGAGGCAATTGATAATTTGAAATAGAACTTTCCCAAGTTGTAACACATTATTTTCCCTTGTTACGTTTTCGACATTAAAATATAGGATGAACTGCGATAGTACGTCTAATATAATAAATATTAATTTTTACTCGGTACATCCTTGAAATACGTTTTCTGAAAATCAACTTTTTTATTGCTTTGAATAATTTGACATAAACATTATAATGTTAATAGCAAGCACTAGGTTGACCCCTGTGATGTGTTAGGGTTTTAAGAAAAAAGTTAAATTCCGTGACCATAAAGTTTGAGATTAGATTGAAAATTATTTAATTATACTTCATGAACCTTTGACCTGCCTAGGATATTAAGTCCAATTCTGGGAAGCGTAAAAGGTCTTCGTGATCGACCAATTTTTTGTTCACGGTATTTTGGTTTCCCATTCGGATATCTGTCGGTAAATGACCAGTCCATTCACACGGTTATTACAAATGAACAGTCATATTCAAATTTTAAATACTTGTTAAAGATTAATCTATTTTATTTAAAAATAGCAAGGTATTTAAACCGAAAACGAATTATAACGATATCAGTCTACATGCGAATGATTGTAAAGTAAGGTTAACTTTAATGAACTTTTTCATGTAAATAAATCAATTTTATAGGTAGTTTGTATAATTGTGGTTTTTAAATTTTAAACAAATTCTATTAATTAAAATAACTTTATACAACTGATTAATTCAAAGTTTAAAATTCCCGATTTAAAAGACTGACAAGGAGAATGGGATAATTGTCCTGTTTACACGTGTCACAAGAATGTCAATATTGAAACATAGTTATGCCTAATAAAGTAGGTGAATCTTAAAATATGTTTAAAAGATTCGCCACCATTTTATTCAAATAAAGATATTCAAACCTTCATGCACGCATTTCTGATAGAGACAGTTTTGAAATAAGAATGAAAATAATTGAGACTTAATAGAAGAATGACACAAGAAAAGGGGTTTTAAGAGACGAAATATATCTTAGATGTAACATATTCCAAAGTATATGTTATTTATATGATTTATAATGATGTTTGGAAGAATGAGGAGTTAGTCATTTCATTTACAGCCGATTTCATTGAGCGTGTAGGGAAAGGTAGAATCATTAGTTAGCTTGCTTGTTGGCTGAACCACGAAGTCATTATTAGGTAAGGTATACTACCCTCCTTTCGAAGTAGTCTAGTCTTACAAACAGATAGATTGGTTTATCTGTCGGACTAGACTTAGTCTAAGAATGTAGTTAACCTAACCTAATAATGACTTCAAGGTTAAGCTAACAAGCTAGCTAACCAAGGATTCTACTTTTCCCTACACACTCAATGAAATCGGTTGTAACTCTACATATATTTTAAAAGATATATGACATAATAGCGTGTCAGAACTATATAGTGTATATATAATAGATCCTCACCTATTCAAGAATAGTTATACGTCATTGGCTTTCAAATTTATGGGTTGTAGCTTTCATGATGAAGTTAAATCCATAAAAGCGTGTGGTTGCACCAAATTGAAAAAAATGTGTATAATGATGCGACACTATGAAAGATTCCTTGACCTCTTTAAAAAAATATATAACTTTGGAAGAATTTGATTGAGATCTGCCCTATCTATCTGCGAGATCACTTACTATTTTGTATGTAACGAAAATTCCAAATTAAAAGTTATATTTTTGTTATCAGTTTAAAGATGGTACACGTAATATAAAATACGAACATTCTTGTTGCACATCAGAAACTATGACATAGGAGCAGGACAGACATACAGTTCAGCACAGATGAAATACATCAAATTTATATCAATATATATATATATAACTAGAATTTTGAATATATTGATGTCTCATTTTCACAAGCAATGAAAATACAAAAGCAATGTAAGCTTGCAAAAAAGAGATATTTATCATACTCTTCGCATACAAAATAGGTTCCTTGAGTGAAAGCTTGAAATCTGTCATGACTCTGATTGATATTAGAAAAAGTAAGCCTGAAACAAGCAATTAAACATTAATTCGTAAGCGTGTTATTCATATTATTCAAACTGTTGTCTTCATACATGGAACATGGGAATGAACTTGAATAGTGACTAAAAACTAGAGAGATTCGATGTCATTTGTCTGATCAATAGGCATAAACTTATCTTTTGATAATGTAAAGATAAAGAAATATCTAATTTCATGTCCTGGTTTAGGCAGTAAATACCGCCTTTAAATTCCTATTACGCAAATATAAAATGTTTCATAGATCGTGATGTTTAATGAATACATTAGATATCCTATTGTTGACTTGGACGTCAAGGAACGTTTTTAAGAAGTTTAAATAATTAAATTTAGATGAGTTCAGTTACGTAATACACATCCATGTGTTCATAAATAGACAAAACACCCACTAAGAAATATTTTTTTCAAGAATCAAAGACGGATTAGCATAGAAAAGCTTCTTTGAGAAAAAGACAATGATATTTAATGGCATTTTCTATACATTGAAGGCCTTTCTAATGTATGACAATACTTAAGTTATTGTGCAAGACTGTATTAATTTATAATCAAAGGGAAATGAATAAATAGTTAAGTAATGAAATGATCAGTGATAGAATAGAGTATGGAAACGTGGAATGTGCCAAAGATGCAACAACCCGACCAAAGAGCTGAAACATTCCAATGGGTCATCAACGCTGTTAGCTTTGTCAATTTTCCATATACCTTTCTCGTCTCATATATATGAATACGTGACATGGATCACACTTAAATATCTTATAAGTAAAATTCGAACGCAGAAAGTCACAAAGATATACCAGGATTACTAAATTGGTACGACAGATGCAGGTTTTGTCACAGTCTAGTGCCGGTGACACTGACTAGAATATTTAATGTCATCCATCAGCTAATATATAGATTCCGTGTTCATTATAAATAAATCAGTTTTTAAACTTTCTCAATTCATCTAGAACGACCTAACATCCCGGTCATCCGTGTTAAATCTCTTTCACACAATGTCACCAGTATGTATTACATGTACAATATCTAGAGGGTACAAAACAAATAATTAGTTCAGTAAATAGGGTCATGACCAGGGTGTAACTGAGACTCTTAATTATGTTTAAAAAATTGCTATGTATAAGAATTACAAGTTGGGCCAACAATTCGTACATTTATGGCCTGGAAAAAATGGTCGATTAAACAAGAAAATAATATGTATCAACGATGACCAGACGTCTGTATTCAGCAGATCTGTTATGTATCAATTTAACATACTTTAGTTGTGGACATGATTTATTGAGCCTGCTATTACTTTACGAAAATTTCAAAGACAAATTTCAATATGCTTCATCAACCCCCGAGTGAAAGCGGAATTGAGAACTGTCCCATTATTCATTAGTCACATTTAGAGATAGATTGATATTTAGTCTTTTTCGTCATAAAAGCATGAACACAACTTGAAACAAACATAGATGAAATTACATAAAACTTAATTTTATACATTTTTTTACGGCAATCAGGTCATCAACAGTTCCTTAATTCTTTTCAGACCTATTTACGTTAGACTGTAAAATACCTTTTCTTTATATCCGGTTAGATGAGACCTGTATTTTCAGGTATCAACTATGACACGGATAGAATACTGTAGCTTGATCGAAAATTATATAGTTGGTAATGGTTGAGGCAAACCATCTGATTTCTTCTCAGCCACCGAAACGCAAATAACGATAATCTTTATTCGTTAACGCAAAACAGAGCGGTGCACATATGTAAAATCCTTGTAAATTAGTACACGCATACTGAAAAAAGTATTTTAAAAGTTTCAAATTACCAACAAGTTTTAAATACTAGTATTTACATTTGAATAATCAAAGTGCAAATAAGGCTTTCAAAGTATAATTAAAACCCACTTAAAATATGAAATACACAGGCGCACAAATGGTCAGCATTTAATTTTAAAAGTCAGCATTTGACACTTTATAATATATGTTAAAAGCAGAAGTTTTTATTAAATAGCATTAAGATTAAAATCTCCAGATAATGAGCACCTTCCCGGTAAAATATGAAATGTATGTTCAAATTTTAAACAACGTCAAATCCGATCGCGAAAAACAGTTATACCAGTTATTGCTATCTTCATTTCAACTGTATACACCGCCGGTACATGCATTTCGACATTTTGAAAATATTCAGAAGATAAAGATTCTAAATATCTCAGACACAAGTTGATTCTAAACTGTTTTTGTTATCATTTCTATGTACCTTTCGTTGTATTGCTCTTTGATGCGTAATCAAATACTTTAACACACTCTGCTTTGAAAGTTTATTTGGTTTGGATGTTCCTGATGAAATTAAGTACAGAACAATACCATATTTTAAAAGTGTTACTTTTGTTTCAAATTTATTTTCATAAATTTTGCCCAAATTTTGTTTTGCTTGAATTTTTAGCGGATTTTATGTAAATTTTAAACCGAGTTCGCGTATGGTTGCATTTTGCATTCTTTTAACGGAATTGCGGAACTCTCTCCTACATATATTCACATTGATTTGTAATTTTGTTTTGGAGGGGTTGGAGTTCGGTTTGACTTTGCATGTTATCGAGAAAGACAAGAATACAGAAAAATATAGAAGTACATTTAATTAAGTTATATGCACGATTTTGAATAATAAAAACAACAGTCTGAGACAAAAAAGAAACTTCTCTCTATTCTTTTTGACGCAGGACGAATTGTTACCATTTTTAAATGTCAATACATTACGCGTTAACGTATTCGAATGAAAAGATATTATTTCTCTTTAATGATATATCGGCGAATGACTACCTGCTTAATAATATCTCTCATTTATATACTTACTTATTTATAAAACGTCCCATTTTCTGTCCCACGTGTAGCGTATTCATAAGATTGATTAAGCACTAAATGAAAAGAATTTGAGCTCGCTATAGAAAATATAACACGCAATGACAATTTAAGCTGAAATATTAAATAAACCCGTAAAATCTAGAAATGTCTTTTTTTATAAAACTTTTTTCTAACAATCTTTTTTCTTGAATAAATATTTTATACTTAAAAAGATCGCCAATGAAATAAACACGTTATTTGTAACATGCACCGAAGTGCTTTTCTAGATTGGCGATAATACGGAACGTTTATAAGTCAGGGGCGTATAGAAATGTAGAAATATTTGGAGATTTATAGTGTGGTGGTATGTTTTTTTTTTAAAATCTTTTTCTAACTTTTCCCAAAGTATCTTTTTGTAGGATTTCACTAATATATGCTTAGTTTATCTTGTGCTTGTATTTGGAAAGTCAATTCCTTTTTATTCCAGTTGAGGTCAATTTTGTCAATGTAAGGAAATGTCTTTTTAAAAAACACATTAAAACAAAAGTTTGGTTCTCCAACCTAGAGAATTGATACACTTTAGAAACGTTAGTACTATAATCAATCTTTTTGGTTGTGAAATTCTACATGTAAGAACCTGCGTAAATTAAGTCATCATAGATACCAGAATTGAATTTTGTATTTGCGCCAGATGCGCGTTTCGTCTACAAAAGACCTGGTTACGCTCGAATAAATAAAAAGTGAAAAAAGCCTTTAAAGTACGAAGATGAAGAGCATTGACGACCAAAAATTCCTAAAAGTTTTGCCAAATACAGCTAAGGTTATCTATTATTAAGGTAGAAAAGCCTTAGTATTTAAAAAAATCAAAGTTTGGTAATCAGTTAATTTATAAGTGCTGACTACTCGGCTGGTAAAAGTTTAAACGAAAAAGGGTTTGTAAATATATAGCAATAAGTATGAAAGAAATCGTTCCGTACTTAAGGGCTAGCATTTATTGATAAGAGAGAGCAACATCTCTTGCACGTAAAAGACACTCTTAATTGTAGATTTCGAAAAAGAAGAGGCTAATGCCGCTACAAGGCAGCACTCGCACCCGCAAAGTGGAAAGGGATTAATATAAGTTGCAATGACTTGTGTCCCAATCCACTATAAATACATATGTTTAAACTAATATATCTACAGTCTTGTCAAAATTTCTACATTAAACGCTAAGGCCTTTACATTTATAGACTCGATTATCCAGACGCTCCATATGCATATGTTATTGTTGGCTGTAAGAACGATAACTCTGGTGCATCAAGACTATTACATTTATTGTTCAAAATAGTAAGAAGTGTTGTGATTTAAATACGTCAAATTTATTTAAAAATGTCAGAGTTATTGCTCGTTGCCCTGCTCCATATTTTCTTAATTATCTTCTAGTAAAAAGTCGTCCTGTATCACATCATATATATTTTTTCTGTCTTGATTGCATAAATTTGTTATCATTTACTTTTGTGAAATTATTTGTCGAAAGTATAGCCACCAAAGGCTAACTTAAAAAAGTACCTTTGGGTATAATTTGGCAGTAGATTTTTAACCAAATATATCATAATGATAAAGTAAGTGGTAATGAAATTGTCTCTTTAATGGAACTGACAAAGGTTTTTACTGAGTTTGGCTATAGAACGTGTTTCAAGTGAGTACAGGTCTACTTTGAATAAACTAATTATATTAGATAACAGCAATATAGTTGTATTTCTGTAGATTAATATAATTTTGCTTTACTCGTGAAACTAAAATAATTACGATAATAGGAACGATTTGTCGTTCCCTATTGTCAATTTCCCTTTTCTGGACAGTGATGTGAAATATTGTGTTTATATATATCTTAACTCGTTCGCTATGCCCGTGTCTGTAGCGACTTTTGGATTTCAATTAATTATGTATTACTATTAAATTATCAAGTAAAAAAAACACGAAAGATACCAAAGGGACATTCAAACTCATTGGTCAAAAATTTATAACCAGATTGTTTAGTTTTATTTTTAGTAACAGAAAAAAATAATAGATATGTATTATTGATATAGCACATTTTCTATCAGCCAATGATATTATCGCCATCTCCTGGATACCTACAAAAAATAATCGATTGATTACAACTATTTTTTAAACTGTTATCCTTCAATTTGGTAGAATTATTAATAATAATATAAGTAGTCTAAGTAGAAGTAAAAGAAGAAATAGTAAACCTTATCATTTATTTACTACACGTAAGTATAGTGGCATCACGGTTAAAAAACACAGTGAACATAGAACATTAATGGATGGTATAGTTTAACGTTACGGTGACCATTTGTTACAACATCGCTGTAATAATGCATAGAATTAATAGTTATCCCACGATGACGCGGTGTGTCAGTATAAGATCACCCCGATGGCCGGAGGCCAGAGGGTGATCTAACACTGACACACCAAGTTCGAGTGGGATAACTATTTTACATCCCAGCTGTTTTAGATTAGACGAAAAACCATTTATAATTCATAAAATCTAGTTTAGAACGCCACACAACCATTATACTATACTTTATACATTACTATATGATTTATACCCTTTTTGACCCCCGAACACGATGAGTAGATATCAAACAATGTAAACTCGCCCCACTGGCGAATCGGCCCAACCTATATCGCCACTTTATGAAAAAAATCGCCCCACTCTTTGTTTACCGACTCGATCCACTTTTTAAAAAGTGTAAAATCAAACTGAACAATTACTGAGAACTCACTTATTAAAGAAAAGGGTTTAAACCCCACTGAATAAAGGTATGCCAACTCGCCCCACTTATAAAAAACATCTTGCTTCCTTTAAGTATGTTAAATTACTGATAGTTTGTATCCAGTCGTCCTGGTATAGTGGTTGTGTCGTGGCTGGATATGCTAAAGGTCTTGAGTTCGAATCCCAGCATATACACTGGATTTTTTTCTACGTGAATTTTGATAGATAGTCTTTTCCGTTTAATTGTATATTTAATTATAAGTTTTATAGTGGATTTGGCATTCCCGCCAAAATGTTACAGAACAAAGGAAAACATGCATAACAAAGACACTCAAATAGGGTGATCTGGTAGGGGTGATCCGGCTCAGATCACCCCTGTTAGAACAAAGGAGCTGGGATGTAAGTTTAAAAATTGTATATATTATCCAACTTTATTTTTTTAGCATTACTTTTAACCTGAAGGCTGACATATTGACCTGAAGTCATTTTTTTTTCATGCAAACAACAAATTCAATCTGTGAACAAACAATCGTGTTTGAAAAATTATTGAAGATTTTTTTCCATGCATGCAATAAGCGGATATTGACGAGGGACTGGATTGCGACCCTTGTCTAACGAAGATGTTACTAACGTAAAGAAAAAGTTGAATTTGCACAATTAACAAAAACTTGAATATTCAATTAATGCCTTATAAAAAAAGTTATGCTGGTACACTTAGATCCATTTCAATGCCGAAGTCACAGTCAAAGTAAAGATTAGTTATTTTTTGTTCACTTAACACAAACTTGACGACTGAGTCTCTGCTAATGTAAAGAGAACTCATTGTGATAGACTTTGCACAGACATAACAACCGAGTCTCTGCCAATTTAAAGAGAAGTTGTATCGATACACCTATCACAAACAAAAAATCTGAGTATCTGCCAACATGAAGAGTATTTGTATATTGTACACTTAACACATACTTAACTTTTTAATATATGTCAATGAAAAAAGTTGTACACTTAACTCTTAACTACGGAGTCTCAGTCAATGTTAAGTGTACACTAAACACAAACTTGACTACGAAGTCGCCCGGTGAAGAGTACTTTGATTTTTAGCACAGACTTAACGACTGAGTGTCTACGTAAAGGGTTACTTTAGTGATACACTTAAAACAAACTTAACATAGGGGTATCTGTATATGTATAGAGTAGTTGTTTTGTACATTTATCACAAACTTAACGATGGATCGCCGCATATGTTTAGAGTGGTCGTTTTTGTACATTTATCATATTAAACTTAACGATTTGATCGCTGCATATGTGTAGAGCACTTAGTCTAGTAGTTGTTTTGTACACTTATCACAAACTTAACGATGGGATTGCTACAAATGTATAGATTATTCATGATGTACACTTATCACAAACTGAACGTCGGGATCGCTGCATATGTATAGAGTAGTTGTTTTGTACATTAATCACAAGCTTCACGGTGGGATTGCTGCATATGTATAGAGTAGTTGTTTTGTACATTAATCACAAGCTTCACGGTGGGATTGCTGCATATGTATAGAGTAGTTGTTTTGTACATTAATCACAAGCTTCACGGTGGGATTGCTGCATATGTATAGAGTAGTTGTTTTGTACATTAATCACAAGCTTCACGGTGGGATTGCTGCATATGTATAGAGTAGTTGTTTTGTACATTAATCACAAGCTTCACGGTGAGATTGCTGCATATGTATAGAGTAGTTGTTTTGTACATTTATCACAAACTTAACGATGGGATCGCTGCATATGTATAGAGTAGTTGTTTTGTACATTTATCACAAACTTAACGATGGGACCGCTGCATATGTATAGAGTAGTTGTTTTGTAATTTTATCACAAACTTAACGATGGGATCGCTGTATATGTATTATAGTAGTTATTTTTTATATTTATCACAAACTTAACGATTGAACCGCTGCATATGTATAGAGTAGTTGTTTTGTACATTTATCACAAACTTAACGATGGGATCGCTGCATATGTATAGAGTAGTTGTTTTGTACATTTATCACAAACTTCACGGTGGATCGCTGCATATGTATAGAGTAGTCGTTATGTACATTTATCACAAACTTAACGATGGATCGCTGCATATGTATAGAGTAGTTGTTTTGTACATTTATCACAAACTTAACGATGGGATCGCTGCATATGTATAGAGTAGTTGTTTTGTACATTTATCACAAACTTCACGGTGGATCGCTGCATATGTATAGAGTAGTCGTTTTGTACATTTATCACAAACTTAACGATGGATCGCTGCAAATGTATAGAGTAGTTGTTTTTTACATTTATCACAAACTTAACGATGGGATCGCTGCAAATGTATAGAGTAGTTGTTTTGTACATTTATCACAAACTTAACGATGGGATAGCTGCATAAAAATGTATAAGAGTAGTTGTTTCCACTACACATAAAACTTACTCGTCCTCACAAATGAAATATTCTTCATAAGTGCAATGGATGTCATTCCATCTGTAACTTAGACCCGGATATATATGTGCACAGTCTTCATTGTGTGTGCTACCACCGTTACTAGGTTGCCCTGGATACCAGTCAGTATAAGTCAAATTTGCCTCTGTTGTTGCCCATTTCCAGTACCCTTCAACCACATCATCAGTTGCGTCCAACCAGAATCCTTAAAACAAGAAAATCAAATATAGTCCAATATATAGAATATTAGAATTCCACATATCGTTATCCTAGGCCTTAGAATTAAAAAAAGTAAACTTTTTTCATAAATACATATAAACACATAGAAAGATCGTTCAAGTTGAATATTGTCTTAATCTGCACGAACAATGAGGGGGGGCAAGGGGGGTCCCAATAACAGCAAAACAGCAAATTGATTTGACTTATAACAGATAACAAGGAATTGAAATGGACAATAACAGATAACAGTAAATGATAAATTAAAATAAGTCGGGTCCTTGTCAAATCCAGTATTTCTTATTACAGGTATAATCCTTTGTATTTTCTATGAACATTGTTTTTAGAATTATGTGTCTAGACTAAGACCAGATATGTATATTTGGTATATTCTTGTCCTTCCGTCGTCAACATGTCAGACATTACCTCAAACAATCTTTAAACAGTTTACATAAAACTTGGCCAATTTTTTTTTATATCTATTGACGTGAGCTTCCTATCGTTTTTTTTAAATTTTAGATTTCAAGTTTCTGAGTAATTGGGTTTTATTCAATAAAAATGGTGTTTTTTTTCAATTTTCTGAAAATATCCCAAAAATCCTTTCACAAATTTGCAAGGAATTTTGGTGAATTGTTTATATCTATTGTTGTAAGCGCCCTTTCGATTTTTATTAATTTCGATTTTATGTTATTCAGTTATGGGGTTTATTCATTAAAAAAGATGGTATTTTCCAGTTTTTGGACAATAACTCAAAAAATATTTCAGCAGTTCTCATGAATTTTTGATGTATTGTTTATATCCATGATATATATATTGACTAATTTTTATAAATATCTGATATGACATTGAGAAGTTATCGACTATTTCAAAAAGGTGACAGACGGGCGTACCATGCGCTCATTGTGTATCTGTTTATTTGTTATAGAAACTGACTTTTTTCAGCATTTATTTTTGTACAGTTATAGAAACTCACACATGCCTGTCATTTAAATAGTGTTTAATAAAATTGAAAATGGAAATGAGGAATATGTCAAAGAGAAAAAAAATAATATCTAGTAAAAATTTAAGGGCAGTTATGGTGTCAAAGTATAGGTCCAATTGACATAGTTCTTGTGTTTGTTGCTACTAAAAATGAGCTAAAAAAGTTTGAATATATATATATTCGCATTCTGACTTTTTTAAATGTCCATTTTATGAGGTGTATGAATTTTTCTGAATAAGACTACGAGGCAAAGTTGTATATAGGGTAGAAAAATCAAAAGCACCAATTATAAGCATGCAATTTATCAAGTACCTCGAACCAATTTTGACACTCCAAAAGTAATTTATTCCACTATTTTCAAATGCCTTATTTGAACAATTTTTCATCAGGTTTTTGATTGTACCAAAGTCTTCTAGTAAGTAGAATACATAGTTTAGTAGGGGAACAATGGCTTGAAGAAAAAATAAATCTTTGTTTGTAATGAGTTATGTGCAGCTTCTGAACCCAGTACATGGTGGGAACTTTCATTGTACAATGCATTTGGTTCTGCTTTGAAAAGAGCTGAGTATATGTACCATATGATATAAAAGGTTAACCGGTTGTATCGACCTAGTCCTTAATTGAGATCCTCGTCAGATATTCCTGGTCATATGTTTTCCTTTTTTTCATACTAAGAATTGTTCTTATTTGATATGTTCGTACGGGAAACAAGGAACATAATCCTCATACAAAAAATAAGATAATTCTAAATAAATGTTACAAAAAAATGGAATGTATTACAAAGGATAATCATAAGATATACTGGAATTGTTCTGGACCTCACTTCTGTGATTGGTATATGTTAATGGAATCCTACGAATATGGGACCAACATATTAGTAGTGGTAGACTCCAATGACCAATGATCTTCAATTTCTACCGAATTTTGGCTGTCAAAAAATGCTAACATTCTAATTTTCAATAACAGTTAACAGCAAATACATTATCACAATAACAGATAACAAAAAAACTAAAAGTCCAATAACAGCTAACAGAGAATAAGACAATAACAGCTAACAGTAAATATATTTTCAGAATAACAGATAACAAAGAACTAAAATGCCCCATAACAGCATAACAGCTAAACCGCTTGCCCCCCCCTCAACAATGGCTTTTTAAAATGAAATAACAAAATTAGGCTCAATGTACATTTAAAAATGGCGAAGTCCATGAAAACCGGACTATCTTTTTTAAATAATAAGGCTTTCTACCTCAGGAATAGATTACCTTAGCTGTATTTTATAAAACCTTTAGGAATTGGTGGTTAGCTACGTACTTTATGTTGTCGTTTCACTTACTTTTTTTTATTCTAGCATCACTAATGAGTCTGTTATTAGACCAAACGCGCGTCTGGAGCAATACAAACTTTAAATCCTGGCATCTATGATGAGGTTATCTATAACTGATGTCCAAGTTTTATCACTATTGGTAGTACGTCCTGGTTGTTGTTAACTTAATAATATTTTTACAGGGTTTTCTCAAACGGCTGAATACAACACATTTGCAATACATACATTTGGGGTGTATTGGTTCAATTTGAAGTTTGGGGAAAATACTTATTGATTTACATATTAGTTGATATTGAACTTTGTACTAGCTTTCAGCTGGTTACAAGCTCTTTTGAATTGTAATAGTGGAAGATATTAGCAAACAAAATCGAGGGAATTGTGCAAATGATGATACAAGCATGAAAATTACCACAAAGCATCATTATTATATATTTGTAAGAAATAACTGCTGGCCATTAAAAAAAAAAAAAATTCAAGATGGCCACGGCCATTTTTTAAAATGGCTATTTTCTTTAGTTTGAAAATACTGATTTTTCTGGAAAACTTTTCCTTGAACTTCTTTTAGTAAAACCAATTCCTAGGTTTGGTGGCTACCTTCCTTACATTACATATTTATTTAAAAATGAATATTTGACATATCCAGTATTTGTGCATGCGCGAAAATGTAACAAAATTCTTTCAAAAACATTTGAACTATTTACTATAATTATATTTAGTGTTTTTGGATTTCTAATGACATGAATGATATTATGAATTGGTTTAAGGTAATGTGCATGTGCAAACTATTTATAGACGTCAAGAGCGATTTGTATGCACTAACAGGCAATTCTTAAGTATTCGATGGTTAAGGCGAAAATGTGGTTAATCCGGAGAAACATCAAATGTAACTGCAGATCAGCCACTTTCAGAAATGCCTAAGCAAATTCAGTGGGAATGGCCTGATTTGTGAGGAAAATATAAGTGTATCGTCATCTTTGGTGGATTGCACATTGAAATGACTTGTTATAAAACTCTGGGTGATATATTGCATGATAGGGGATAGACATGTTGTCTTACCGAAGCCAATATTGCAACACCAAGAACGGCAGATTCTTTTTATGTATGTTCAAATGCACCTAGGACTAGACAGGCGCATCAGACAACTGCATGTATTTTGCTTAAAAATTGTTAATTTCAGATTATGAAAGCTAAACTCAGAATATATAATTATGTCATGACTCTGTGACGTTCAATGATTTAAAAGACTGGTGTAAGGAAATAGAGTCATCTCGACCACAGTTTAATTCCTGGCGTTCAATTATAAATTAAGAACTTCTTCTGATTTTGGTATTATGCTCATTTCATTAATGAGATTTCGTACTTTTCAAACAGTCCATATAAAGCATGATAGGGTATTGTTTAGGTCTTGATCATGTAAATTATGCTCATCGTTACCGACTCATCTCCGAGATATGACTTCCCTTCCCGAACATCACCCACAGGTGGCAATAGAATTTGAAAATGATAATTTCACTGTACGTAAGACCAGCAAATTTCTTTCTTGTAACGTAATTGATCAGGCACAAAAACAGAATAATGCAATTGTGAAGAACGATATTGGTGCCATAGGATTAACCAAAGATCCCTTTTAGACAAATGGATGGTAGCTGGACCAGGAGTCTGTATACTAGAAGATTAATTTGGAAGATCTAGTGGTTTGGGTCATTCTAAAACAGACGAACGACATAATGAAGACTCTACGAAAACACAAAAAGATTTCTTTATACAGCTTTAAAGGCTTTGCAAAGTGATGAACGAGTTTGGAAATTCATTTCTAGAAGAGTCGTCAGATTTGTAAAAATAATTCTCCATTTAGGAAATAATTTATTGTTGATTCGAAAACAGGTAAGATATATGTAAATAAACTCCAAGATATTGGTCCAAACAATACAGCAAATGCAAAACGAAGGAGAACCTGCTTTTTATAACCAAATAAAAAACAACAACTTCCTATTTTTTCCGCAAAATGAAACTGGAAACGTCTTTGTCAAAAACAAAGCTAGAGAACCTTAAAAGTGATTGCGATATCTTTTCTAGACTTTTCATTTCTTGTCACAGTAGACAGTTTTACTTGGAATATTTCTTTATCTATAGAAACCAAACTGCTCCTCCGTCTTTATCTCAGGATGTCACTTGAAATAGTGGTATTAAATCGCTGCAAATTGGTTTACTTGAAACATTCTGCGATTTGCTGATCCAAATTCGGACGCATTTATCGTTGGTTGGGCAGCAATAGTTAACTCCAGGTCACAAAGTTGGGTAAAATATTTGATGATTATGCTAATGATGTCATACTGCCTTACATAAAATCTTGCATAAATAAGTATTCAAAAGTAGACATTGTATTTGATGTTTACTAAATGAATAATTTAAAGGCTGTGACAAGACAAAGGCAAGGTTCTTATGCCAGATCGAAAGGTGTTGGTTCTGGTAGAACAACTAGGGTATGGAGTAGTTTTCTCTGTGAAGATGACAACAAAACGAAATTGTTCAAGTTTCTTCCTGACAAAATTGCTTCTTAAGAGACTAATAAAAATGTGTATGTTACTCATGGTGAAAATATTCTTTGCAATTTCAATAAAAATACTTCCTATCTATCCCCTTGTAATCACGAAGAAGCAGATACACGAATGTTTGTCAATGTTCGGCATGATTATGAAAAGTGCTGTAAAATGTAATTTTAGGTAGTACTGACACAGATGTAATAGTATCAAGAATTGCAGCAATCGCAAAATTAGGTAGAACAAATTGTGGATAGGTTATGGAAGGAATATCGACTTTTGATGGCTTCCTGCACGTGACATATCAAATGCGTTTGGTCCGTGTGTAGCTGTTCTTCCTTTCGTCCATGCATTTAGTGGATGTGGCAATTTGTCGAATTGTCATGAGAAAGCAAAAGGTCAGTTTGGCTAACAATGGAAGTTTTTCCAGATGTAAAGGTTTTTTTTTTTTAGACTTAAGTATGAAGCGAGACACGATGTGAATTGTTTGCCTCGAAGCAGCGGCATTGTGATGCAATTCCGCCTACAAGAGGTTCTTTTCCAGAGGACATCAAACGAAAAGTATATCAAGGAGGAAGGCTCAGTCTGATTCATGTATTCAGTCGACAGGTACGTGTTTTAAGTCATGAACGATGGGGTTGGATGAAAGAAAGAATCAATGAGTTTATGACAGTTGGAAACCAAAATGGACTTCTTTGACTGCCGTTGCATCCTCGTGTCAGAAAATTTTGATATGCGAAGGCGAAAATCCAGCTGTGTTGGTAACTGTAGATTCTACAGTTCTGGCCTTCCTTGTACGAGTTGTTGTATAGGCAACAGATAATTATAAAATAAGCAACCTGTCTTTCTAACCAAATTAGACATTTAAACTTAACAAAGAGTGTTAACACTTGTTAAGTTGATGAAAATTATAAAAATATTTTCTACGTATTTGCCGCAATTTTGGAACCGGAGTTCACTATTTTTCTTCATTTATGGGTTGTTTTGTCGTACTTAGGAACTTTGTTTTAACGTTTTATCATAACTTACATTGGATTATACCTATAACACATCTTTCAAAAATTTACATCCCTTGTGAAGTTGCTTGAAAGTTATAAAAATTGAAATTTTTTACTTTTTTTCCGGCATTTTGAAACCGGAAGTCAATTTTAGTTTCATAAATGTATTGTCTAGTCGTAATTTAGGAACTGTCATTTACTTTTTATCAAATCTGACATTGGATTTTACATATAACACATCTTTTAAAGGATTAACGTATTATTGTCAATTTGTAATGACGCCATTTCCGAAATGTGTGGTGGCCATCCGGAAAAAATGGGTTTTTTTTCTGGCAAGCAGGGGATTTTTTTTAAGTATCATTTAGTCAACCTTTATACCAAATTTCATGCTTGTATCACGATTTGCACAATAATGTCCATAATATCTCCAACTATAAATGCATATTTTCATCTCGAGAATATTTTTTATTGCTTACGATATAATATAGATTTTTCTTCCATTTTTGAACAATATGGTGACCCTTAACTTAAGATCATTATCATCATTATCATCATTATCTAATTTATTACGTTATGGGTCGTTTTCAAAAAATGTCGATTTTTCAGTACACCCATGCTAACTTTTTTATTTCTAATGGAAATTTCAGTTGTAATGGTTTAAATGAAAGCTTGTCAGATTTGTGATTCAGAACATTAATAATAAACACACCTTACATCTATTTTGATAAGATTAAACTGCATTTAAGACCCATTTTGGGGGTATTTGTCTGCGTACAGTGTCAGAAAATCACATTTCAAATGATTTTTTTGCGATTTTCTGATCGGCTTGATATCTGCAAAAGGGACTTTTTAAGAACGTTAAATATTACTTTAACGAAAAATCGTAGCTTCTATATCATTGTATGTAACATATTATCTACAAACTAAATCGAATCTGCGTACAGGAGGTTCATGTCTTTCCTGTTACCGCTACTTAAATCAGCCGTTAAATTATTCTCCCTATGAATATTGAATCAGTCAGTGTTGATCTCAAAAGTACAAAGTAATCTTTACATTTAAAACGCCTCGTTTCTTGAACGACAGTGTAGAGAAAAGAAATTTCAAGACATTTAGTGAAAAAAATATAGCGTACTTTTTTTCATGTCTATGCTGTTACCACCAATTTTGATTAAATACACCAACAGTATACTTGTAAAAAGTGCAATAACGTGTTGGAAACCAAATTCACAATAGAAAAACATAATCACTTCACCAAAGGGAGTAGTTATTTCACAACAGCAATCAAAAACGAAGAAATTTGTCTATCCTGTTATGTCTATCCTGTTACTATGGTTACTATGGTTACAGTAACAGGATAGACAATTGTAGACAAAAACGTCGTTAATTTTTTTATCTTAACATATAGGTGCAAAACGAATGAAATATTTCGTTTTTTGAAGTCATCTTTAGGTTATAACGTCTTAATCTTCCCAATTAAGCATTCGCAGGTGCAATACTGATATCGGTAACAGGATAGACAAAAAGGTAACAGGATAGACTTTTATATAGTAATATATCAGAAACGTACGTTCCTGTTACCAATGAAATATAGAGAAAAGTAAACTAACTTATGAGGGATTTACTTGATGTTGGGTTTATTTGAAAGGGTGAAAAAATGCCAAACAATATAAATTGCTATCTTAGACTTGCATTACTGGTGGTAATTTTTACAACCTTTGAAAACCAATTTTTAGAGGCATTTTTCAGTACAACCTGGAAAATTGGCAAATAATCTCTCATATTACAGAATGAATATATATAGAAGTTTATTCTCTTGAAACCCATCTAATTGTCTACTTAAAACAAGCTTAACATTTTATCTAAACCTTTTCTTAATAACCCAAAATTTCTTTTGAAAATGGTAACAGGATAGACAAAATAATGTACCACCGATCAAAAAACGTTTCAACATATTCTTGTATGACATCATTAAGATTGCATCTTTTAATATGTTGTTCTTAAAGTACTGTTTGTTTTGATTTAGTTATGTAGAGGGTTGTTTGAATAAGTAACTTTTAATATTTTTTTCAATTTCAAAATTCGACATTTTTTGAAAATGACCCTTATGATAAAAGGTATGTTGAAAATAAATAAATTGAAATTGTATGTTGTCATTGGAAACTGCATTGCTAAACTTAAAATTGAGAAAGGAAATGGGGAATGTGTCAAACGACAACAATCCGACCATAGAACAGACAACAGCCGAAGGCCACCAATGGGTCTTCAATGTAGCGAAAAATTCCCGCACCCGTAGGCGTCCTTCAGCTCCCCTTAAAAAATATGTGTAATAGTACAGTGATAATGGACGTCATACTAAACTCCGAATTATACACAAGAAACTAAAATTAAAAATCATAAAAGACTAACAAAGGCCAGAGGCTCCTGACTTGGGACAGGCACAAAAATGCGCCGCGGTTAAACATTTTTATGAAATCTCAACCCTCCCCCTATACCTCTAGCCAATGTAGAAAAGTAAACACATAACAATACGCACATTCAAATTCAGTTCAAGAAAAGTCCGAGTCCGATGTCAGAAGATGTAACAAAAGAAAATAAATAAAATGACAATAATACATAAATAACAACAGACTACTAGCAGTTAACTGACATGCCAGCTCCAGACCTCAATCAAACTGATTGAAATATTATGTCTTCATAGTATGAATATCAAGCACAATCCCTCCCGTTAGGGGTTTAGTATCATACTATCATAAAATATATGAGAAGAACATAACCCGTGTCTTGCCAACACCTGTTTTTTTTTTTTTTTTAAATAAATGTGTTTAGTTCCGATGCAAAGACCCTATAAGTGAATATTAAAGCCAAAATATGCAATCTTTAATGACCTGACAACAGTATTGTAACTATATTCCTTCTTAATAAGTCTGTTTAAAGGTTTTGTAAGATTTTGAGGTGAATACTGACATATTTGTGCTTTGTAAAGAATATTACCATAAAAGATTGGATGTGAAATACCTGAACCTAAGATGTCTGCATGTTGAGTTATATTTACGAATTATTTCCTTAAACCGATGATAAAATTTAGTAAATGTTTTGACTAGTTGTGATATCGAAAACCCTAGGCCTGGTGTAATAATTTTTCAGTAATACATAAATTTCTCTCGCTAAAATCTAATACGTTGTTACATACACGAGCGAATCGTACAAGTTAAGATATATAAACACCATAAGATGGTGACAAGGGAACGTCACCATCTAAAAATGGATAATTAAGGTGGCTCGTGGGTACAAAAATTTTAGCAAAAAATTAAACCTTTATTTTTTCATTGCAAATTTTATTTATTACACTACTAGTTGTTACTTTATGATATGGTACAAAAAACAACCCCAAAAAATGATTTGGTTTGGCCTAAGATGACTTTAAAAATTGAAAAAGCTCCAAATTATCTCCCTTTGGTGTAAAAATGCAATTTTTTTGCCTTAAATTTGAAATATCTTTTTTAACTCATCGGTGACCTATATTTTTTATTATTGTTTTCAAATAAGCTGTACATAAACTAAATAATTGTAAAATTTAAGCGATTTCTTATATTAGGTTATTTTTTTATTTCGATATTTCCTCTTTTTCTCCTATTAGTTCTACAGAAAAAAAGGACATTAACAAAAATGTATGCTTCTGCCAGAGGCAGATTTTAGCTTAAATGAACGGTGACCCCATTTTTTTATTTCATTTTTCTTTTAAGTAATTATATGATAAAGTTCATTTATGAAAAAATAAAGCAAAATCCTATATTAGAAAAAAAAATTCATTTATACCCAGGAGCCCCCTCAAGTAGCAATAGGAAATGAAAAATCATCTCTTTTATCATAAATTTTTGTATTAAGCTTCCCGTTAATGATATAGATATCAAGATCGATGACAGGGCAGTGTTCATTGTTAGTATTAGCTTTATTTAAAGTAAGGGCAACAGGATAAATTTCTTTAGTATACATACTGTACGGATTAAAGCCAAATCTTTAGGACAAATCAAATTAGCACGGATTAAAGCCAAATCTGTCATGTCCGCCAATTCAAGAAAATAATAGTGCAACGAACAAACTACGATATTAAAATATTTTTGCATGCCATGTCGACAATGATATGTGAATAATAGAATAAAAACAGTGGCATATGCATGAGCACATGTTTGTGTATATAATCCATTGTTGCAAAATTCCGAAAAATATATGTGTTGGTATCCACTTATACGATTTTAAACGTAAGTTTGTCTGGATTGTTAGAAAATATATTTTGAAATGAAAACATGAAGTGACGTTGCGAAAACGATTTGTAATGAAAGCTGAAATTGCCCGGTTGTGAAAACAACTTTTGTATTAAAAGCTTAAATTGCAGTTATGAAAACAATTTTGTAAAGAATTCATTTCAAAACTCAATAAAGTATACTCGGAAGTTTATTCTTATGTATGGTTATCAGTTTGTTTTTATATGTACAGTATATAAGATTCAGGAATTTAGAAATGTTTACCTCTTTTTAATGTCATTGATGTGTTCCTTATGAATATCTCTTCTTCTTTGCTTTCAACGATGACAAGATTTGAATGGTGAGCATTACAAGATGCCTGTTAATTACAAAATACAAGACCATTCGATTAAAATTAAACTAGCTCTATTCTACACTTTAAACACAAAATAGGTAAAAAATAGGGAGATTGGATGATGTTGGGATGCGCCGAAATTGCTTTCATTGCTTATTCTATATCATTTTGGTCACTATTAACAATACATATTATATTTGCGCGCTTCCATTTAACAGGCAAATTTGAGTGAACACATGCAAATTATAGTTATTCATTTATTGACCATGTCCGATTTTTGTAATCCTTAAGTAATTGGTTTTGAGCGTTCCTAATGACGTCTGGTAAATCCAGAAAAGCACCTAGGATGCCACTCATGGATTCTCATTATCACTTGACATATTGTTTAGAATTATTCCTCCTCCTCCTAGGGGCCTCGGTGGCAAAGTGTTTGAAGTAGTTCTACAACTGTTATCATTAGCCAGTCAACACTGAGGTTTTAAGTTCAAACCCCTCCCGTGCGGGTGCATTCGAAGTAGTTCTAATCGTAATTAACTAGGATTGTTAGTTTTCATATCGAAGGTCGGTGATTATCTCCGGTCACTGGCTTTCTCCAACAATAAAAACTGGCCGCCAAAAAATAGCCCAAATGTCGCGCTTAAAAGTGGCGTTAAAACACCAACAATCAACCAAACAATCCTCCTCATCATCATCATTATCATATCCTAGTGCTTTTGCATGTGTTGCATCAAGAAATTTAGTTGTTGTGTATTTGGTGTTTTATTAGTTAGTTATCATTTATATGCAGTTAGAAATCCATTGACTGTGTTCAAGTAATGTATATGTTTTTGTCTTTGAAGAAATTAATTTCCTATGTCATATTGTTTAACAAGTATATCTTTTTTAAAACAAAATCTGTTTCAAATGTCCTTATTTGTTTCCACTTACAGCTGCTCTGAACCAGTCAAGCTTGTATGAACTGAAGAGATAGCAAGATTCGGAGAAATAATACCAACCAAATGGACATCCTGCACTTACTGCACCTGTGAGAGCAAATTATAAGAGGCATCAAGTTATAGATACATTGAAACAGAACAGTATATGGGAAAAGGATAAAACACTTCAAAAGTAGAATTTCATGTTCAAAATTTATAGAAAATCTAATTAAGCCTTTTTGTTTGTTTGCATATTTCTGTAGCGTAATTACCTGTGAAAAAGAGAAAATATTTATGATACAAATTGTTTTTAGAACATTTTCTGAATTGGAAAGGAAATCATCTAAACAAACGCATTCAGAAAGAGAAACGAAATCAAATTAAAGTGGCAATTTGAAAAATGTCGTACAAAGGGTATCTAAAATTTCGAGACGAGAGGTTCTAAGCACTCTATTATAAAATATATGGAAATGCCCGAAAAAGTCAAAATCATAAAATTAAAGCTATTTCAACATCAGTCGTTACTGTATTATACCTTTTTTTTTTTAAACTTAACCGCTCTCATTTGGAACAATTCGCGTAGTAAGCAACAATCAAAGTTTAACAATCATCTTTATTTTGTTTGTTTATTTGACTTTTAATTGTACCTTACGGCGGTTTTTTTCAGAAACACTGACTTAGTTACATAGAATTGACAAAAACGCTAACGTCATGTATCATAATATTATTGCTGTTTTCGAGAGACGTGTACACTTTCGGATCAGACATCTTTGAAAAAAAAAGATGATTAAACATCCTAGTCTGAGTGCCTTCTTTCACATGTAGGTATATGCTTCAAAAGTTCTGCTATTTCTCGTGCGAGGTGATACATGAAATTCTATATTTGTTTGCTTAATCCATACATCTTGCTTTGTGAAGTTTCATATTATTGATAATATATTAACAGAAACTGAAAGCTACTTATAAAGAGCCTCCCAGGAATCTGAATTGGTCACCTGGGTATATGTTATGTTAAAAAAAGTTACCAAAAACAATATAAATTCAAAAGGGGGAAATCCATAAGACCTCGAAAAATCAACGTTAGATTACTCAACCGACGGAACTAATGGAAAACAACCGTCATACAGATATGTTCGATGAACTGGTGGGTTGTATTGCAAGGCTAATAACCCACTTGTATAGCAGTTGTTTATAGTAAAAACCATCAGCAATCGTAGCAGTAATCTTAAACACACTAAAAAGAATGTGGTCATGGTTGATCCTCATAAAACATTTAAAATGAAATTGACTTCAGTGATGGACAATTCACAACTATAAGACCTCAGATGATTCTGACCACTTTAATCATCTTGTGGATCTTATATTGGTGATTGGTGATTGGTTTACAGTTTCTATTTTTTTCTATTATAGTTATAAAGGTAGAATTAAGAATGCAAGATCTAAGCATATTCATTTATGAAAACCAATTCTATTCAGATATACTTCATTCTTTTAGCCTTTGTTGTTTACCGTTTCTCTCAATCTATTAGAATTTTCAATGTAATTACACATTAATTATAGCCGGTTTTATCTGGTTGATGGTTTTTGCTGTTAAATGTTTGTCTTTATCTCTAAAAGTTGTCAGGTAGAAGCCAAGAACTTACAAAAGATAAAAAAGTCCATTTTAAGCGTTAACTCCCATGATAAGTCAATTGGCGGGGTCAGTTATTGTCAATGTCATATTTACGATCATAAATTACGGCTAATTTTTGCTGTAAATAAAGGCAACAGTAGTATACCGCTGTTTGAAAAAAATGATTATAAATTTCAAAATAATAACCTAAACCACACATACAATGTTTTGCTTAATAATGATTATATCACGCCTATGATTTTTAAAATTGTCGGTGGACCATAATCTATTAGAAATTACTTAAAACTGCACTGCGAAGACAGTAATGTAACTTTGTAGAAAAGATCGTTGTCTATTGTAAGTAGTTCCTAGCAATCAGACTTTAGAAGAAAACTTAATATTAAACATTGTTAATTAATTCAAAGTCACTGGACCACGACCTAGGTGCAAGGCCTTAAAAAAGTCGCTAAACTAATATGTACTGATAGTAATTCAACTTCATACAAAATATCACTGATCTATTTTAAGTATATCCTATCAAAAAAGTAAGTAAAATCACAAAAATATTGAACTCCGAGGAACATTCTGAACGGAAAGTCCGTAATCAAAATTGCAAAATCAAAAGCGCAAATACATCAAACGAATGGATAACAACTGTCATGTTCATGACTTGGTACATGCATTTTCAATCCCGTTTCTTTTTTCACGAACGTGACCTACCGAATTAGACTTTTTACCTTTATTTGTGACATGTTTACCTATTGTGTCTGAGATTTTGTTACCTTCCGATGAACTTTTTTTTTTTAGAAAAAGGACGAGACTTTCTTTGACATACCCCTGGTTCATTAACTTTCTAGTCAGATACTAATGAAGTTTTTCAAATTAATCAGAAAAAAAATTACATTTGAAATTTCTAATAAATTGAAAGTGGCTGGACCATGTCTAAGGGACAGGGCTTCAAAATTGGGGTCAAGCTGATGTGTACTGCGATTAATTTGACAAAACACTATTGATCTATCACAAGTTAAACGTACCAAACTAGCTTAAAAAACAACTTAACATTGACAATTGCTGTTTGTGATCTTAGCAGGTCAATAACAGAATAACCGATGTGATTTGCTAGGTCAAAGCGATCAGTAGTGTCGATTACAATGGTAGTTACATACGTGTCTTTAATGAACAAAACCCTTACATATTCACTTGTTATAGCAGGTAACATTACTGTGAGACCAACATGCAGAGGTTGCTCCTTAATAACAGCAATTATTGTCAGTCTTAAGAGATCGGTATTTCGTTTTGTTATACATATAACATGTCTATTGAGTGTAAAAGAAAACATCGAATTATTAGGTACACAAATTGTTTTATGGTCGCAAAAAATGGATTTAGAAACATACCTTTACCTACTTTTAATCTTTGGCTTCAATTATGTAAATTGTCTTCAATTGGTACAATCTTTGTAGCTTGTCATATAGAGTGGATACAGATGATTTATGAAGTTAAACATGTGTTGTTTATAGTTTGCTGTCTTATTGAAGATAACCAATCTCTAATTATTTATATAAATATTTTTACTAACCTGCATAAATAGCAAAAAATAAGAAATAAAATGAAATCATCGTGATACGAATCAACTTGTTAATCTTATTCCTTATCGTCAATATAATTGTACACCAATTTGACAGTTGATAAGACAAGGTCGGCAAATGTTGATCTCTTCCGCGTTTGGTTTTTGGTTCTGGAGACTTTTGATTGTTTTCACCTGTCTGCGTGGTCAAACTTTCAGTCAAATTGTTTAATTTTGAGGCAGTTTCAATAGATTTAGCAACATGATTTTTTTTAATCTTTTTAATTAAAAACATGTTTGTTCATCTAAGACGTATGATGCAAACGAGAGGCGAAAAATACTAAATAAACATTCCAAATTCCTAATTTAATAGAAAAAGAAACCGTGAAAAACACCAAAAACGACGTAAAGACAAAAAACGACTGTGTGAAGCGCACCTGTATGTGTGTTATTGTGTCTGTGCTGGCCACTCTTGCTTTCAGCATTCATCACTGGCTATCAGCTTGCTGTGAAAAGAAAAGCCGAGTGCGTAGGTCTTTCCTGCCAGTTACAGCCTTTCATGCAGTCAGACCTATATATGTGGCCCAAATATGGGATTCTCCACGAGGTGATAGATGGAAACTGAGCACCTCATGGCTCCAGGCAAAACCATAAGGTCTCGGAGGAGGTTATACCCCTAGATGCAAGGCATGCTAGACCCACCGGTGAGTGGATACGCCCTGATGCCTTCAAACCAAACCCCAGCTATGGGTAAATAGCCCCACTGCATTGTGGCTGACTGTGGAAAGTCGAAGGCTATGGGAGACAACCCAGAAAGAAATTCCGGACAGATGCAATCCGTTAGCATGGTAATGCAATCATCTACGGGAAGGACTATACCCAGAGAAAAAACCCGGTCCATCAGAGCGGAGGTTGGACGTTGGGCTGACAACCCAACTCTGTAAAAACGAGCTTGTTACAGAAACCAGAAACGCTAGAGGCCTTATGCGTCTTCTGGCGCGGAGAGAATTTAGGTTAAGGTAAGGAAAGACAAAAAAAAAATTGCAATTGAGCAAATAAGGACATGAAGAACGGCTACGACAATTAAAGCATATTCGTGGTCATCTGTTACATATGTATTCCATTATGGCACAGGCACTTAATTACGGTTGACATACTTGGGTATGCCTGATACGAATGAGTCCGACAACAAAGGTAGGCGTGTCATACATCATTGTATAGATAAATCAATTAAGATTTACGGCATAACAAGTTTTTTTATGGGGTTGACAACCAAGAAATCAAATTATATACGGATTTTTTGCGACCGGGTGACATTTTCAAAAAAAAGCGAGTTACGTACCTTGTGTTATATAAAGGTATATACTGGGGGAGGGGTGAATTCGGAGACAATCACCTGTGCGTTATGGTCAATCAAATGTTTCGAAGTGATACCCTCAACTTTCCCACTAGGAACCCTTGGTCCAATAGTTGCATTGTAAGAACACAGCAGTAACCATGTATCAAGTTAATCATAATAGGAAACACAAGCTCTTGACTATTTTATCAAGGAGGTAACCTTACAAACTCTGAGATGAAGCCCATATTTGAGAAATAGATACTAGAATATTTATTTGAAATGTAGACGAGATACCAGTCAAGACAGCTTTCAAGAACTAAATTTGATCTATGAGTTTCAAATACATTGTATCAAGCGAAAACAGACCTGTTCATGACTATACTCGTCATGTTTACTTTAAGCTATAATACATAACTAATAGTATATCAATGTGTTATGAATTAAATTTTAATCTGTTTAAAGTCACTAAAATTTTGACTAAATTCACTTTAAGTCTGCACGGTCGTACCATCCGGTCATAAGCACTGATATAATAGAAGGGAATTCATTAGAAGCAAACATTCTAAAATCGCAAATATCCTATAAAAAAGCGCAAATATCCAATGAAAAAGCACAAATGTCATATGAAAAAGCGCAAACGGGCACCTGAATTTGTGTAATTTTTATCACATGTAGTTTGTAATTCGTGATTACTGAATAAATTCGTTATCTCATAGTTTTGTAATTTGCGGTAACGGTTTAAAATCGGTATGTTAAATTGTAAAACTATAAGTCGTAATAACGGATAAAATTCGTTATCACAGGCAAGTTATAATTAGCGATTTTAGATAAAATTTATAATTTATCACAGTTTTTTTTCTGAAGTCGTGACAACGGAATAAGTCGTATAATGATTTTCATAAATCGTGATCGTAAATTTGAGAAGGATTTTCCATTGATTATAAAAATCCAAGAAATAATTTCTAATCAAGGATTAAGTTGAATATGGATTTGAAAAAAAAGAAAATCTTGTGTTGACTGAAATTGGTACCTTTTGAAATAATTTGAAAAAACCAGGAAGAAACGGTAAAGATACAAGAGTTTACGGTCGATACATACATTCTCAGAGAATTAAAAATTACAATAACTCTGAATGTTTTATTATCAAAGATAACGCCCATTACTTATATTTCAACCGTTATTCAATACTCTAAAAATATAATACAAACAGTAGCTGCACATAACATAATTACAACGAGTGTTTTATTGGTTCAAAATTGAACAAATCGGCATGCAACACGTTCCAAATTATAATTGTCTTGAGGTCACATGATTTAACCTTTTTTAATTTAAGAATTAATATATCTTTGTTATAAACGTCGCATTTTTCATAACATTATTTCTTACACAATGGTAAACAGAGGAATAACGCAATGAATTGTTTTTTAATTTGGTTCGTTTTTTTATTTGTCTGTTCAATAGACTTTGTCAAAGGAATATCTGAGGCTGATTTTTATCCTTTCGGTCTACAGAATGGTGACAGCAGAGCTCCTACAAATGACGATGGATCAACAGATCCAATACCAGTTAGCAGTCTATTTCCATTTTTCAATCATCAGCACGATTCTCTTATTGTAAGTATTGCAATTAGAACTTGAAATTATCCCTAAAGTTTATGTTTTTTTTATTTATTCATGGAGATTTCCGGAATAAGAAACTAAAACAGCAAAACAAAAATAAAGCCAAAAGATGCCGTTTTCTATACATAGAAATATGCTAATATGGTATTTCTATGCCCATTTTGTTTTTACTTTTTACAATTCCCCATAATTTAAATTTTCTTCCCTGAGAATCATGTAAGTTTCTTATAAACAATGTCCACCATTGATTGTTTTTCTTTAATATAGTTATTGAAATTACATTAGTCATTTGCACAGCCCGTACCAAACATTGATGATTTATGATCGGATTCGAATAAAAAAGAAATGGTGGACAATTCAAAAGTTGAGTTTTTGACGTTGTTGGCTGACTTGATATATTTAAAAATAGATTAGTGATTTTGGTGGTACATTTGATACTAAAAGTGAAAAATAAAATTTATAATTACTTGGATTTGAACCTCCGAATTCCTCTCCTGCTCCTGCTTTTCCCACTTTCTCCTTTAACTTTGACAGTGGTCATGAAGATTTCTGTTATATCTATAAGTAATCAAAACAGCAGTACCAAAAGATACTAATATTTCTACTGTAGAATTGATTGTTGGTATCTAATATTGTAGTTTTATGCCACTTTTTTACAATTCATCATAAGTTAAATCATCTTCCCTGAGAATTATGTAAATTTCCAGAGACTCGTATCAGAACGCCTGACTTTGTTCTGAAATAATAAGTTGAAAAGAAAAAAGATCGGTTTCGGGTAAGTGATAGTGAAACTGGTTAGTTGAAAGGAAGGATAAAAGTTACAACTACATTATTTATGTGCTTACGAAAATTTACTGATCTAAAATAGGGCGTAAGATACATGAGGACAGTCTAACTCATGGATCAATAAAAAAAACTTGATAACGCCATGGCTAAAAAATAAAAAGACAAACATTCAAATAATAGAACACAAGACACGACATAGAAAACAAAAGACTAAGCAACACGAACCTAACCAAAAACTGATGGTGATCCAACATTTAAGCTGTTATTTAGCAATAATAATATATACAGAATATGTTTCAGCCTTTTATCACCATCACAGGTGATCCGATGCATCAAATCTGTCGTAGAGTTGTCACTGCTTCAGACGTTCTAATAATATAAGTATTTCTGTGAAAATAAAATCACAGAAATACTGAACTCCGAAAAAATTCAAAAAGGAAAGTCCCTAATCAAAATGAAAAATCAAAAGCTGAAACACATCAAACAAATGGATAACAATTGTCATATTCCTGACTTGGTACTGGCAATTTATTATGTAGGAAATGGTGGATTAAACCTGGTGACTGCATTCTACATTAATTTGTAAGATCCTGTACGATAGATGATTAAGCTAATCTGTAATATTTCATCTTCATGCCCTATATATATCATGTACTACGCTAGATGTAAACTGACGAGGAAAGGTAACACCCAGCCACCGAAAGCTTGATTTTTGTCGAGCCTATTTGGTCGAGTGGTCTAGCGCACAGAGCAGAGTTCAAGGCGATTTGGTGCCACGGTATCGCTGAGTCCGTACCATTAGTTCGAATCTCGACAAGGGAACAAAAATAAGTTTTTCTCCTTAACTTTACAGATCTAACATTGTTGGGCTGTTATTTAAACGAATAATATATACAGAATGTATTTCAGCCTTGTTTCACCATCACTGGTTGTCCGACTGATAAAATATGTCGTAGAGTTTTCACTGGTTCAGACGTACTTATAATATAATTATTTCTGTGACTGCATCATACATTAATTTGTAAGATCCTGTACGATAGATAATTCAGCTGCTCTGTAATGTTTCATGCCTTATATATCATGTACTGTGTAACTACGCTAGATATAAACTGACGAGGAAAGGTAACACCCAGCCACGCTTGATTTTTGTTATAAACTCACGAATTGTCTCTCTGCAAAAAGAAGCCTCGTATATATGGTTCTCAGTGATCTATAATTATTGAACACTTCTGAAATCAGTCATTTATTTTTGAAGGCAGTACAGTGATCTATAATTGCATTTATTATTATTAGACCAATTTGTTCATTTACCATTTGTTTTCATGCTATATGGTATGATTGTCAATGAGACAACTCTACACAAGAGGCCAAATAACACTGAAATTAACAACCATAGGTTATTATAAGGCCTTCAACAGAGTAAAAAACACACCGCGTAGCTAGCTTTAACAGGCTTTGAAATGGCAAATGTTAAAAAAGAAAATAAACGACCTTATTTATTTATGTTTTATCATGGTAAAGACCGGATACTCGAAAATACTAGTCAATGGTGTCACCGATATCAGTCCAGCAAATAAAAAGGTCTGCTTAGAGTTAGGACTTGTTTTTTTCATACATATGCTGATCGAGTTAGAGAGATACTTTAGCTGACACTCAGCACATTTGCGGTGAAAATTCCCTAGAACTACAGTAGTAATGAACAAAAAATGTGTTACAAGCTAGAGGTATAGTGTGCTTAAAATCTAGGTAGGGTCCATTTAAAAAATAGTGATACCTTTTAAGTAAGGACTATGCAATTCACGTATTGTTCCAACAAAGAGATTTTATTCAAAAGATTTTACTTTAGTTTTGAAATAACTTGATTTTTATTACATTGGTAATTCACCATCATTAAGTTAGACGGAAAGTCCTCCTGTGATAATACTGCCAAGTCGAAAGTGGCAATGTAAAAGCACAATCAAATACCTAACACCAAAATATTCAAAGTGAAACCAGCGTTAATTACATATACTTTGTAGATTCTAGTAATAAACAGAGTTCATTATGGAAACGTTTTATGTATCCGACTTTTTCAAAGTACCTGTTTACTGAGTTTCAATGAATTTTGAAATAAATTTTCAGTAAATAATGATATTGTCCAATTCGCATTGAAATATTATTGAAAACCAGATACAGTTGCATATAGAATGAAATTCAAAACAGTGTGGCTGTTCATCCATTGACTGGGACAATTTACATGAACGTTTGTCTGTAACGACCACTGTTCACGACGTACCTACGATAGACATTTAAACTGTGGGGTCACCAAAGGTTTCTTAACGCCTTTAATTATAAAATAATTCAAAAAATTAATCAGGAATAACCTTTATGTTTTGATTTATATAATTGATATACATTAAAACATCGTGTTATTTCTGATTAGTTTTTCGAATTACTTTATTAAGGTGTTGAGAACCTTTGGTGACCCCATAGTTTAAGTGTCTTTAAAAAGTACATAGTGAGCAGTGGTCGTTACATACAAACGGTCACCTAAATTGTCCCAGTCAATGGATGAATTTAATGTGTCAATCAATGGCCACAGCCACACTGTTTTGAATTTCATTCTATGAGGAAGCGATAACCTAAATTTGTAACCTCTAATCACAAATTTTGTAATGTAAGACTGTATAAGGATAGTAGTGACAAAGGTAGGTATATACTGGTTTTGTATCACGCATTTTAACTACTTCATTATTTTGTTTCATATTTTTTTCAACATTATGATCAGTGTACGGCATTGGCACCTAACCAGTCAAGAATTTGTGAGAAATGAACCCAGTAATTCAAATGAACTACATTTGTTGATATTTATCGATAAGAATTAAAGTAATAATTCTCGAATACTTTATAAAATAAACCCATTTCGTTCGTTGAACAGGTTAAGAAGTGATCACCCAAATTGTCATATCTTGGCACCTGGTTTTATAGTTTTTTTTTATTGTCGTTACAAAGTCTTCCTGGTTCGAAAGGTGACACTGATTTATATCGCATAGTAGTTCATGAATTATACGCAGAATGACTTTTTAAATGTGTTACGCGTTCAATAGTTTATATATGTATAAATGTCGATCCTTAAATAAATTTAAAAAAAACATGATTTAATGATTCATATTTGCAGCTGAAAATACGGACAATGCATTTGATTTGAAGGACGATACGTCCATATAGGCTATCTTAGTTGTAAATCCACCACAATCTCACAGGCTCAGATAAGAAAACAGAAAAAGACAATTGTGACGATTGCTCAGAGAAGGGGATTTTGGTTTAGAAAAGAAGAAAATTTATCTTTTAATCATTAGAGAAACAGATTGTTACACAGTAACGCGTAGATTATCGGATTTATCTGATCTCGATAGTTAAATTATAAATTTTAAAGTCCTCGCCAAGGCTCGGACTTTAAAATTGATAATTTAACTATCTCGATTGGATAAATCCGATAATCCACTTGTATCAATGCAATAATCTATATATACATGTGCTGTTTTTAGACCCTTCTACAACGAAATTTGTTTTACATGCACACGTATAAAAATTGTGGTTTTTATCCAACACAATCATATGTTTGGATGTAGTTTTCAATTTAGACTCGTTTATATTTTTTTGTTTGGGCTTGTATCATATCTTCCCTCCGGTTTATATGATCCGTCCATCCTATATTGACTCTTAAAATCCAAGAGTTTATCTAAAAATGAGGGCACTTTTTCTAAAAATGAGGGTACTTTTTATATGGCCTTCCAAATACCGTTTCGATCCTTAACATCACGGAAGAGACATTTATTGCGAAATCCTGATCTGGTGTACTATAAAAATGACACCATATGTTTGAGGCATAACATCGTGGCCACAAGTTAAAAAATGTTTTTCTGTTTAGTATTAAATTTATATTAAGATCCATTTTGTTACATCTTGTGATCAATTTTATTTGGCAATCGCCAATGGCAGTCAGCAGGGTTAAAGAACATCAGTTGTTCGACCTGTTAGTCAAATGCGTTTTGTTTAAATATACTTTTTTACTTTTTTGGTCTTTTGGAAAATGTTGTTTGTGCTGTTTTTAGACCCTTCTACAACGAAATTTGTTTTACATGCACACGTATAAAAATTGCGGTTTTTATCCAACGCAATCATAGGTTTGAATGTAGTTTTCAATTTAGACTCGTTTATAATCTATATATATATATATATAGTGAGATCTACATAAATGAAGATTTTAAATAAAAAGTGTTGCAATATGACTAATGAGTATTATCCGGTTGAGTTCTCAATTTAAAAAAAATATTTTCTGTATTTCAACAGGTAAACACAAACGGTGTAATTTCATTCCTTGGAACCATGTCCACGTATACACCAAGTGCGTTTCCTCTTGCAAGCTACAAAAGATTGATCGCTCCATATTGGGCTGATGTCGACACGAATAATGGCGGTGACATTTTGTATCGGGAAACGACAAATACTACGATTTTACAAAAAGCTTCAGATGATATACACACCGTTTTCCCCGAGCAGTTTAATTTTCAAGCATCATGGATGTTCATTGCCACATGGAGCGATGTTGCCTTTTTTGGAGCAGATTCAATTGGAAGAAACAAGGTATTATAATAAAGTTGATAATCTCAAACGGTTTTAAAACAAAGTGATATTTATTATCAATCGATTTATCAAAAATATATATTCAATACGAAAGTAAGGTATACAGTTTTAGCTATTCTATTCTTGGAGAGCTTAACATGACAGAGGAAATGTGGAAAATGCTCGAATTTGAAAGTCTTCTGTCAGACAGTTCTGTTTTAACGAAATAAGGATCAAGTGAGCCCTTCTTGTCCAATAGAAACAACAATACTGTATTTTCATAATCATCAACTTCATCCCAACGTGTCTAAGCTTAATATCAAAATAAATGGAGATGTAGCCAATATTACCCTTCTGCTAGCTAGAGCGCTGCGATCCAAAATGATTGCCATCTATGTCTTCAAAGAATAAAAATAATTCATGGGGCTTGAATTGATATTGATTTCGCCATTGGTTGGCGCTTTGTACCGTTTATGTAATCCTTGTTATCGCTCCTTGTAAAATATTTATCTTAAAAAGCAAAATCAAGGTAAAATCAGTATAAATTCAAGCCCCATGAATTATTTTTTAAATGAGAACACCAAAATAAGAAGAGAAGTCAAACCACATGAAGTGTAGTGAAAATTAGTAATTGAAACATATGAATTTTAATTTGGTATGTTAAAGAATACATGTTACTATGACACAAAAATAAGGGAAAGGATTCTGTAAAGAACATAAAAACTCTACAACACGTATTACTGAATTTTTACTTTTCTGATTCGTGTTTTTCGGACTATTTTTTCTTTCTGTCTGTCTTTGATATAGACCTTTAGGTTAAATGTGTTTTTGGATGGAAAATAATAACAATGTTATGAAAGTTTATACGTATAACTTCTATTGTACGAATTTACAAAACTTTTTTTTCTAGAGTTGCACATTTCAGTGTTTACTGATTACAAATGGAAGGCATTCATTCACGGTCTTTTTATATGACAAAATTGAATGGACAACAGGTACGGCCAGTGGCGGTTCAAGTTCCACTGGGTTAGGTGGAACTCCTGCACAGGTATTTATAACTTTATTTAACTTACTTCAACGAACAAATATGATCGATCATACAATGAAAAAACAAAATCAATAAAATAATGATGAATAATTGAAATGTTAAACAGTATAAGAAAAAACTAAATCCACCATTTGCAATAGAACTATTATTCACAAGTAAAGGAAAATAATTTTGTTGTAAGGTATTCAGTCCATACTGAGAAGGAAATATTTTTATAAACATAATTTTGATGTTCATAGAACGAAGAAGTGAAAAATTATAGTTATACCAAACACTTATTAAAGCTGGTATATAGACTAGATGTAACCCTGAGTAAGTAAACATTAATAACAACTAGAGGCTCTAAAGAGCCTGTGTCGTTCACCTGTATTTACATGTACTGATGCTTTGGAAATCATGTAAAATAAGGTTAAAATCATAATTTATGATACAAGATATCATTAGATACTATAATGATATCTAAGATAATAGCAAAAAACTGAAAAAATAAATTTAAATCTGATGAACATTTTAGCCACCAGTCAGATTTGCTCTAAATGCTTCAGTTTCAGAGATATTAACCAAAAACTGCATTTTACCCTAAAAGTATGTACTTTTTTTAGCCATGTCTGCCATCTTGGTTGGCTGGCCGGGTCCCCGGACACATTTTTTAAACTACATACCCTAATAATGATTGTGGACAAGTTTAGTTAAATTTGCCTTTGTTGTTTCAGAGGAGAAGATTTTTGTAAAAGATTACAAAAATTTTCGAAAAATTGTTAAAAACTGACTATAAAGGGCAATAACTCCTTAAGGGGTCAATTGACTATTTTGATCATGTTGACTTATTTGTAGATCTTACTTTGCTGAACATTATTGCTGTTCACAGTTTACCTTTATCTATAATAATATTCAAGATAATAACCAAAACCAGAAAAATTTCATAAAAATTAACAATTTAGGGGCAGCAACCCAACAACGGACTCTTTGATTCATCTGAAAATTTCAGAGCAGATAAATCTTGGCCTGATAAACACATTTATCCCTATCAGATTTGCTCTAAATGCTTTGGTTTCAGAGATATAAGCCAAAATCTATATTTTCCCCCTATGTTCTATTTGTAGCCATTCCGGCCATCTTGGTTGATCGGCCGGGTCACCGGACACATTTGTTAAACTATATACCCCAATGATGATTGTGGTCAAGTTTGGTTTAATTTGGCCAGTAGTTTCAGTGGAGAAGATTTTTGTAAAAGTTAACGACGACGGACGATGACGGACGACGGACGTAAAGTGATGAGAAAAGCACACTTGGCTCTTCGGGCCAGGTGAGCTAAAACAGAATTACAAATATATATATAATATAGTAGCAACAGGTCAAATTTACAAGATAGAACGATTTGACAGTAATCTGAATTACTGACAGCTAGTTAAAAGCCAAAAACAATTAATAATAAAAAAAATCATGCATCAGAGACTTAAATCAGTCAAAACACAACCCAGGGATTTAGTATTTTAACGTCATGGACATTCAAAAAAGACATGACTTGTGCAATTTCAAAAATAAATGTATCGACAGGCAGTAGGATAGTTAAGAGTTAACCTCTTTATAGATGAAAATGAACGTAGATGTGTGTTTTATACATCCCGTTAGAAAAGAATAAAAATTCAGTTATGTTTTAATTTGCTGATGACAAAATCGATAATGTAAACTTTATTCAACGATCTAATTACAACATTGGTAAGATATTAACCTTAAATTTACCTTTATTAATATATTTGTTTAAAGTTTCGATGAGTTTACACGGATCACAAAGTGATTTCAGCGATTTTAGTAAAATATAGTATTATCGTATAATTTAGGATGTGAAATACCGTTTTTAAAAAGATTTCTACAGGTATAGTTAACTAATTATATATTTTATTTAACTGTGTTTATTGATTGAAATGTAAATGACAAAATAGACCTAAAACTCGTTTTGGTCTATCCCAGTTAACACTGGGATGCATTACATTTGCGAGAACTTCTTCCATTGGTTTATTGCCACAGACAACATTGCAGAGACCGAAAGTAATGAGTATTTTCAGATATGAATTGAATCATATATTATAACTGTCCCTTTGGTATCTGTCGTCCCTCTTTTAAAATAGTCTAAACGATTGACACATTTGGACACTGTCTTTACAGGTCGGATTTGATGCTGGTGATGGAATCAACTTTTTTGCCCTTGATGCTTCAAGAACATCCGATATCATAAATGTTACAACAATGTCAAACATTGATGTTCCAGGGAAATTTATATTTCGTGTTGATTCTTCATTGATTAAGCAAGGTGGCTGTAACACAAACGGTAAGAGAAAAACCTTCTTATAATTGTTTTATCATCTTGAGAAATCGTTACTATATCTCGACTTGATCAATTAAAAAAAATTAACAACTAATCTAAATCGCTTGCGCACGATGAGCCCCTCGAGATCGACTTTCACGTTCAAAGCAAACACATTGTAATCCAAGGATGTATGAGAAACAGAAAGAAATGAAGAGCTAAATGACGGAAAGGTCCGACAAATAAAGTTGTATTCAATCTGCATGTATAGTGCAGTTTACCATTCCTTTATTAAAGTCATATGAAACGAGTGAGTGGTAAAAAATAATGTTTATCCAATGCTTGAACCAATGATATATATATATCATAAACTTAGTCCTCTGTGCACGATTTTCTCATTTTTTACGCAAATATATCGTATAATCGTCAATTTTTTTTTCTCTCTGTCTGTTATCTGAGACATCGTTGGGCCAAATGACATACAAATATAAAGTAAGAAATATTTTATTTGGCAAAAGTACAAAATTGTACGGCTACGGCTTGACAAAGAATGGGACTGCCGAGAAACATAATTGGCAAGTCCCTAGTACATGTATATAATATAATTAAACCTTATTGTCCATTCCTTATTCCTTATTTCCACATTATTGTCCATTCCTTATTGCTTATTTCCACCTTAATGTTATTCCTTATAATGTCATTTTCTTATATATCAATATAATATTCTTATTAACATTATTGCTTCCTAAATATATCGGATGCTGGCCCTGGGAAACAGAAGCTCAGCGGATACATAATTCCATTATAAGAAGCCTAATATATTTGTAGATGTTGTGTCGCTATTTTCGCCAAATGGAAGAAGTCTGGAAGTCTTTGTCTGAAGCCGTGACGAAGGATTGGGATTATAATTGAAATAAACTATCAATCTTTTCAACCTGAAAAATAGAACAAAAACAGCAGAACATCGAACAACATGATATAACATATATACATATTAATTACATTTAAGTGATGGGTGGGTGGGTATCTTTTGAAACAACATTTGTTAATTTATACGGAACCTAATTTTCTACGTCTTGTCTCTGCTGTGGCGTGGGAAAGAAAAAATGAATGACGTCACAGTTATCAAGGTTAAAATAATCAACCGTCACTTATAATATATTAGTTCCATAACGTGTACAAAGCGGAACAACTCCCAAAACTTATGCCAACTTTCCTCCAATAACTGGATTCATTCGCCATAGGAATAAATCTTATTATGATTTTACAAATATGGCTGCTCATTAAATGCTGTGTTTTGAAGCCGAAGTTTACCGATGTCACCTTATAGTAAACAAATAACTAAAAGCATGGGTATTGAGCACGTGTTTAACATGTGCAATCAGATAATTGTTTATTTTAATGACAGATCCATGCGTATTGCGATCACCGAATTTTTACGAGGAGGGTTACGCTCATGTCACTATGCATACGGAAAATATGTCGGCGAGTTGCTTCCTGGAAGCAAGCAATTAAAAATAAGTAAACTTCTCCTAAATGTGGACAAATTAAAGTATTTTCCTCAGAAAAAACTATATGTACATAAGTTGTATAATGAAAACTATCCATTTAGTTATAAAAACATATGCATATTTTTTTTAATTTGAGGTTTCTTATGACTTTAATATTTTCAAATTTGAAAGTGAGTATAAAAGAAAGTCCTAGCTGTATCTTCCGTATCCTTAATTCTAAGTTAGGTTGAGTTGATACAATCAATATGTTCATTAAACATGTTAAACTTTGAAATATTCAATGTGTGGAAATCTTTTTTGTAGCGTTACTTTATCAAAATACATTAACTACATAGGTTAAAACACACATTGGAAGACATAGTCATGACTTGTTCATGAAAAAGACTGGCATATGTAGATACACGTTCCTTATCTTAGAAAGGGATAAACCATTTTGTAATAACATCACTCTGATTCAAACAAAAATTCTCTGAAATGGACATATCTAGATGCTTGAATTCTTTATTGACAACATATTTTTTAGCAAACAATCGGCATTCTTATGGAACCATCTGTGCTCCTCTTCGTGATTATTTTGTCCTTTATTTATATGAGGCTAATTGGCTGAGTATATTGAATAGTTAGCAGAATCCTTTAACATCACATTTCGCTATAAAGATAATGTTCACTAACTAAATATGTTGAACCTCATCTGTCAAATCGAAGTTGAGATTAAGGATACAACAGATACAGTTAAGCCTGTCTTATATCTTGACTTACAACTTTAATTTGACAATGAGAGTTGGCTGACAAAAAAACTGTATGACAAAACAAAAAAGATTTACGAGCCTCCCAAATGTGAACTTTCCATTTCTGTGTAGCAACATTCTGGCAGTGCCTGCAATCGGAATGTTTATCTGCCAGTTGAAATATATGTAACAAGTCAGAAATATGACATTTGTTTTCCATTCGTTTGATGTTTTTTAGCTTTTGATTTTGTCGTTTAATAAGAAAGTATCCATTTTTATTTGACCTTGTAGCTCGCAATATTTGTTATTTTACTTTCTGATAACATATTTCTGAGCTTGTATTTCTTATCATGATTTCCTTGATAGAATGGTGCTGCTCATAAGGAACCTTTTTAACCAAGAGTTCCACGTAGTGAAGTTAAAATAGTTCCTTCGTTCAGTTTACGGACGTCATCACGAGTTAGTTGATCGATATGATACATCTGTTTCCCAGGTGACGACGGAAATGTTCGTATTGTCGTAATTACAATCCCTTCCCCTTTCCTCTGAAAGTGACCTACCAAAATAGACATCTTATGGGTTTATAAGTATGTAAATATTGCCGGTATATTTAACGACCATTCTGTTAAAGAACAAATTCCTGGATATTTTGACAATACTGAGCTACCTCTTATTTGTTATATTTACAAGAAATCTACCCGGAAATTTGTGTTTAATTATAGTCAATTGTGTAAAGATGTTAATATCAGTGAAAATACACCTACTTCATGTAATTGCAGTAATTCCGAATATATTTATGGATCCATTTCCCATGTTATAACAGGAGATCTTAACATCGTTCAAGACCGAGAGTTAAAATCATTCCTCAGTAAAGGACCTAAATATCGTCCCCCGTCAATTATTAATTGGAATGAGTGTCGTAATTTCATCCACGACTCACTCCATACTTACTGTATGAAATGGATAAAACGGGAAAAAGCTGACAAAAAATCTTTGGACTCTTTTTTTAATTCAGTAATGAAGATAGTTGATATACGTATTCAACATTTTAAAGAACATTTTACTATAAACAATAACCACAATAAACCTATTTCTCGTATCAAACATAAACTAAAAGAACTAGCCAAGGAATTTGTTTTTGTCCCGGCAGATAAAGCTGCTAATAATATTATTATTGTTTGACGTAAATTTTACATTGAGGTTCTGAAAAAGGAAATCACCAATTCACCAACATTCCAACTGACTCCATTTTCAGAAAACGAAACCTGTAACAAACATAAACTTTTAGTCACCGCTTTACAAGCAGAGCCAAATACAATGAAAGTCCCAACTATGTATTGGCTTCCGAAGCTACACAAAACTCCTTACAAAGATAGATTTATTTCGTCTTCAAGCCATTGTTCAACTACTAAATTGTCTATTCTTCTTACCAGCACACTTGGTACAATTAAAAACCTAATAATAAATTGTTCAAATAAGGCCTTCGAAAATAGTGGAATAAATAACTTTTGGAGTGTCAAGAACTCGTTGGAAGTACTTGATAAATTGCATGCTTATATTGATGATTTTGAATCTGTTCAAAGTTTTGATTTTTCTACCCTGTATACCACATTGCCTCACATTCTCATTAAGAAAAAATTCACACACCTAATTAAATGGGCATTCAAAAAATCAGAATGTGAATATATATGTTCAAACTCTTTTAGGTCATTTTTTAGTAGCAATAAACAAAAAAACTATGTTAATTGGACATGCTTTGATACTATATATGCCCTTGAATTTTTACTAGATAACATTTTTGCTCGCTTTGGAGATTCCGTATATCGTCAGATTATCGGAATTCCAATGGGGACTAACTGTGCACCACTTATTGCGGACCTGTTTTTGTATTGTTATGAGTTACAATTTATGACAAAAATAAGCAAAGACCCATCGAAACAACATCTGATAAACAAATTTAATAATACTTTTAGATATTTGGATGATATTTTGGCTCTCAATAATGACGACTTCAGTATGTATATTAATGAAATTTATCCTGTTGAACTTACTTTAAATAAAGCTAATACTAACAATGACCACTGCCCTTTTCTCGATCTTGATATCTATATCACTAATGGAAAGCTGAATACTAAAATTTATGATAAAAGGGATGATTTTTCATTTCCTATCGTTAATTATCCGTTTTTAGATGGTGACGTTCCCTTGTCACCATCTTACGGTGTTTATATATCTCAACTTGTACGATTCGCTCGTGTATGTAACAATGTTTTCGATTTTAACGAGAGAAATTTATGTGTTACTGAAAAATTATTACACCAGGGTTTTCGATATCACAAACTAGTCAAAACATTTACTAAATTTTATCATCGGTATAAAGACATCATTCGTAAATATAGCTCAACATGCAGACTTCTAATACGTTCAGGTATATCACATCCCATTTTTTATGGTAATATTCTTTATAAAGCACAAAGGTGTCAGTATTCACCTCAGAAACTTACAAAACCTTTGAATAGACTTATTAAGAAGGGATATAATTACGATACTGTTGTCAAGTCATTAAAGATTGCATATTTTGGCGTTAATATTGAGTCACTGATAAGGTCTTTGCATCGGAACTAAACACATTTATTCTAAAAACAGTTGTTGGCATGACACGGGTTATGTTCTTCTCATATATGTTATGATGGTATGATACTAAACCCCTAACGGGAAGGATTGTGCCTGATGTTCATATGATGAAATCATAATCTTTCAGTCAGTTTAATTGAAGTCTGGAGCTGGCATGTCAGTTAACTGCTAGTAGTCTGTTGGTATTTATGTATTATTGTCATTTTGTTTATTTTCTTTGGTTACATCTTCTGACATCAGACTCGGATTTCTCTTGAACTGAATTTTAATGTGCGTATTGTTATGCGTTTACTTTACTACATTGGTTAGAGGTATAGGGGGAGGGTTGAGATCTCACATACATGTTTAACCCCGCCGCATTTTTGCGCCTGTCCCAAGTCAGGAGCCTCTGGCCTTTGTTAGTCTTGTATTATTTTAATTTTAGTTTCTTGTGTACAATTTGGAAATTAGTATGGCGTTCATTATCACTGGACTAGTATATATTTGTTTAGGGGCCAGCTGAAGGACGCCTCCGGGTGCGGGAATTTCTCGCTACATTGAAGACCTGTTGGTGACCCTCTGCTGTTGTTTTTTATTTGGTCGGGTTGTTGTCTCTTTGACACATTCCCCATTTCCATTCACAATTTTATATGAGCGGGTGCCATGTGTGATTCAGGATCTGCTTACCCTTCCGGCTAACCCGAGATCATCCTTAGTGTTTCGATTTGAATGCCCCTTTGATCAGGGATGGGCACGATTACTGACAAATGTAATCGATTAATAATCGATTACATGAAGGATTTTTGTGCAATCGATTAATAATCGATTACTCAAATTTTAGTATGTAATCGATTACAATCGATTACTTTATCAAAAGTAATTACATTACTTTTCGATTACTGTCAATTACATACTTCAACATTTCAACAAAAAATAACATGAGTAAAACACAATTATATTGCTCAACATTTGTATATATCATGTTATAGTGGAAATTAAGATCTTTACCTAATGCATCATTCAAAGCATTGTTTCTAAATTATAAGTTAATAGCTGCTTTTTAGATCAAATCTCTTGATGAAAATTAGAAATATTTAAAAAATCTCGTAATTTTGACTTACAACATATATGAAAGATGTCATCGCATTGCAATAATCACTTATTCATAACTAATTGTTTTTTCCAAAAATTAGCTTTCTTACTGACACATTAGTTTTTTTGTTTTTACTCTTTAAAAAAAAATATTTTAGCATAGTTAATTACAATGTTTAAGGAAATATAAAAAAAAAAGTAGAATAATTAATTAGTTCAGCTAATTTTTAAGATCAAAATTTATTTTTATAATCATGATAATGACATGCATGTTTTAAAACTTTTGTTTTGATAACCACCCTAATTACAGATTATTTAACTGCCACTGAGTACAATTTATAACCTGGGGCTAATTTATTGTAAATTTCCTTCTTTATTAGACATAAGATAATTGAAATAAAAACAAAGTATGTTTGTTATTGATTAGAAGACTTTGATCATCTCATTAGTAAAGGCAAGAATGTTGCTACTTCTCCAATCAAATTATATACAAAATATATTTATAGTGTCAAAGGGATACATGTATCTATTTCTAAAAAGAATTGCTATGCATTGCCATTGGTTCATTGTTAAAAGGATTTTGTGTTCTTTTTTAATTTAATTCATATACATGTATACATATCATAACATTTAAAAAATCAACTGTTTATGTATTCTAAGCTTTAATTTCAACTCTGATTGAAAATGATGTTTTCAGGAAATTTAATACAAATAAGCTTACTACTTTTAAAAAATGTAGTACAGAACTTAACGAAAGACAGACACATTTCTTATTGAAGATCTATTTTATTTTTTTAAATCTATTTTCTGATCTAAATATTAAAGCTCTTGAATTATTGACAAGCACATACATCCATTTGTTTCATAAGCTAGATATAAAGTAAATTTAGGTAGGGGAGGGATCTGGATACTCATAATGCAGCTAGAGACAATAGATAGAAATAAGGCAGTTGAAATCTCAAGTATTGTTAATGCATAATATTTTATCTGTACTACAAAGTGATAACATACATATTTTCCTCTGAAACAGGTTATTTTTCATCAAACTATTTTACTAAAGTAATCGAAATGTAATCGAGAAGTAATCGATGATTACATCCAAATTTTTGCTGTAATCGATTAAATTACGATTACATGTAATCGAAAATGTCTTCGATTACAGATTACTGTCGATTACTTGAAAAAATGTAATCAATTACAATCGATTACGATTACAGATTACGATTACCCCATCCCTGCCTTTGATATCCCTCGCCCCTTTTTTAGTCCATTCAGCCTTTTGACATTTTTTTTCAAAGACTTTTTTTTACCAACATCATCAATGTTCTGTATTAAGCTTCATTTAGGGAACAACCATTTTACTTTAAAAAGTGGTGGGGGGCTTATTATTTTTTTTTTCTTCTCGACGCTATTCTTCATTTTTTTTTAATTTCAACACTCTGACGTTTGGAGAAAATCTGGATTTAGAAAATGCCTTTTTTTGTTATATGCTAGACCACAATATTTTTTTCATCAAATTGGGGATCCGAAATATTTTTAAGAAAAAACGTAACCATTTGTAATTGTTTCAGATGACGATGCATTTTATTCTATTTATAAAGGTACGCTCACAGTCACTCCTAGAGAAGCTACGATGTTAGGTGGAACTAGATTGATAATTTCAGGACCATGCTTCAACATTACAGAAACAGTTTCATTACAGATGTCAGACGGTAGTGCGGTTTTGTGCAAATTGCAAACAGGCATAAGCGTGACATGTATTTCTCCACAAGTTTTTCGAACTGGAAAAGAGGTCATTCTGCTAAATATAATTCATGCAGACAGTATACGTTCGTTCCGAGGAATACTGACAATAGGTATAATAAGATCTGAAAAAGGACTTTATAAATAAATCCGTATCTACATGATTATCCATATATATAGCTACTAATTACGTGAATAATATACATATTACATATCAATCATTTTTACAGTAGATGATATGTTTTCCCCTTCAAAATACTCATATAGCATTTACTTGGTAAAGATAACGGATTTTGAAATTTTGATTCATGAACCTGTACATGGATATAGGTGAAATAATGAGGAAGACAGGAAGACAAAGTGATTTTTTTTTTAATTTTAAATTGTGCACTTACTAAATTAACCATCATGCATGTGATGATTTGTAGTATTGGTTATTGTGTAGAAAGATCTAAAAACACAATTTTACAAAACAAATCAAAAAAGTCATATGCTGAATAAATTGTGTACTATATGTTAACACATAATGAAACACGTACATATCAAAATCAAGTTTTTGTACAAAAAAAACAATGTTAAATGTCAAAATCGAAGTAAAAATTGAGGCGTTCTTAATAAAAATCTATGATTTAAAAATAAATATTTATTTGCAGTAAACCATGCTTTAACAAAGTCATTGCTTAAACGAAATCCCGTTTCATGGACATATGGTCAAGCTGTCGATATACTTTGGTCACCTATTCAGATGGCTTTTCAAGTTGATACTCTGGTCAGTCTTGATTTATACATCCCTACGGTAAGCTTTATTTATTGGAGTGACATTGGAGTTTTATAGACTGACTTTCCTCATGATTTAAAAATTCATATAGGATAGAGTAAAACATTATACATGTACTATAATTTTAGCTCTGTAAAATTGCGTTGAAGTGTTATTTTCGAGTTTTTTACATGGTCTGACACGGGAGACAGTTATTTATTATTCAGGAATTAAGATTTTTTACATCATTTTACTGGGGTTTTTTTTTATAAAATTTTAATATAAAATTAAAACTCAATGTATTATCTTTAATTGTAATAAGTTATTGCAGGCATTTGGTATTTTTCAATTTTACCTTCTATCAAAGTGGTTTTTTTTTCATATTGTATCCATAGTCGATGACAGAACAACCAATGCGTTACAGTTTCGTGTACAAAAGTTTGACAGAACATGCATATTTGACTCTTACAGCTTTTAAGAAATTATAATTCACTTTAACTTTCTTCTTCTTTATTCATGTTGCGTACCCTTCTCAGATTTTCCCTAATTCATGATTTTTATGGATTGTCCTTTACTGATTTGCTTTCGCATTTGACTCTTACAGCTTTTAAGAAATTATAATCCACTTTAACTTTCTTCTTCTTTATTCATGTTGCGTTCCCTTCTCAGATTTTCCCTAATTCATAATTTGTATGGATTGTCCTTTACTGATTTGCTTTAGCATTTGACTTTTTTTTTAGCTCATCTGGCCCAAAGGGCCAAGTGAGCTTTTCTCATCACTTGGCGTCCGTCGTCCGTCGTCCGTCGTCGTTAACTTTTACAAAAAATCTTCTCATCTGTAACTACTGGGCCAAATTTAACAAAACTTAGCCACAATCATCATTGGGGTATCTAGTTTACAAAATGTGTCCGATGACCCGGCCAACCAACCAGGATGGCCGCCACGGCAACAATAGAACATAGGAGTAAAATGTAGATTTTGGCTTATATCTCTGTAACATTTAGAGCAAATCTGACAGGCGAAGATCTTTCTGTCCATGGAATCGGACAACCTGTTAATGGGTTGCTGCCCCAAAATTGGTAATTTCAGGGACATTTTGACGTTTTTGGTTATTAACTAGAATATTATTATAAATAGAGATAACTGTAAACAGCAATAATGTACAGCAAAGTAAGATCTACAACAAAGTCAGCATGACCAAAATAGTCAGTTGACCTCTCAAGCAGTTATTGCCCTTTATAGTCAATTTTTAACCATTTTAGGAAATTTTTGTAATCTTTTACAAAAATATTCTCCTCTGAAACTACTAAGACAAATTTAACCTAACTTATCCACAATCATCATTAGGGTATGCAATTTAAAAATGTGTCCGATGACCCCACCTGTACACTAAGACTGTCGACATGGCTAAAAATAGTACATAGGGTAAAATGCAGTTTTGGCTCATATCTCAGAAACCATTCACACCTGAATTGGTGAATTTAAGAACATTTTGCAGCTTTTGGTTATTATCTTGAATATTATTATAGATAGAGATAAACTGTAAAAAGCAATAATGTAAAGCAAAGTAATTTTCATAAATCTTGTAAATTTTGTAAATTTTTACAAAATTTTAACTACTGAGCCAAGTTCATTATAGATAGAGATAATTGTAAGCAGCAAGAATGTTCAGTAAAGTATGATCTACAAACACATCACCATCACCAAAACACAAATTTGTCATGAATCCATCGGTGTCCTTCGTTTATGATATGCACATAGACCAAGGTGAGCGACACAGGCTCTTTAGAGCCTCTAGTTCGTCTTGTCAAAGATGTAAAGAGCAATATTTTGTATTTGTTGTACAACTGTACCTTTGCATTCGTTTCACGTAAAAATGATAAACAAAAAGTATCGTGTTTTATTATGTCTTTCCAAAATAATTTACTTTGAAATTCGACAATCATAGATATCCAACTTGATATCAAGAATTACAGGCTATAAAGCATCGTGGTTTAAAGGTTTAAAGACCTACACATAATTTACCATAACTTGTAGCGTTGACATTTTGGCTTGGTCTGCCATTAAACAAATACTTCGAAATTATTAACCAGAGGAAAATGAAAACAACACGTCATAACCCGACGTCTGAAGCGCTCTTTATTAAGGACGCTCTTAAAAGCCGAATATATGAAAGCAAACGATGTATAAGAATCTAAACATTTGAAGAGTTATATAATCAAATAGGACATTAAAATCAGCCAAATCCTTTAAAGGACAAGTTTGACCGAAGGGGAATTCTTAATAATTTATGTTGGAAATACACTTGTTACTCCTGTCTGTTGTTTAAAGCAATCTGATGCCTTAAAAGAGTTTTTTTTATTTTGTGGCGTGTTGTTGCTGTCTAATTGACATATACGCAAGATCATTTTTAAATCCTCGATTAAGATTGTTTCATTGACATATACGTCAGGTTTTTTTGAATTCCTTGAGTAAAACATTGTCTAATACATCATTTATATACAAGTTTAATACCGTGTATATCGCAAAAGTAAAATTGTGCATTAGTTCGTGACAAAAAAAGAAAGGAAACTGCGCTTTTGATGTTGTTTTTCGTCTCGATTCACAGTGAGAAGAAATCAAAGATGAATGAATGAAATAACATTCTAATAAAACTATAAAAAATTAAAGAGACAATAAGACAAGAAATTACAATATAACAATGCTAAAGAAATGTTCTGTTCATCAAGTACGTTTCCTAATATGATAATCACTGAAGGCGGCAGCTTTTTTGTATTCCCCTTCCCTCCCCCTCATAATGGCCTTTTATTGACCTTTGCGACAAGAAGTATTTTCGTTATCTTTGCTAAAACTGAAAGGGTTTGTGAATGCAGTTTACAGACATTCAATATTCGTTTTCCCTATTTTACGAAATAACTCGTTTGATTCAGGTGCATAGCGTTTTTGAAAACAATGCGGTTATGCTCTTTGGGTTTGTGTGTCCTTTGGTTGCTGTCTCTTTGGCGAATGTCTGAAATATTTGTTTATAATTCCGTTATATTAACGGTCGTGGTTCAAGTATTTCAGACACTCTTCTCTTTGGACAGAATCAATTATTTGTTAATCTGATCATAGAACTGTTACTAATATAATGTTCTGTAAATGTAATCATGTTAAAGGAAAAAGTGACGCATAAAATCTTTGCACGGCAATCTGTGAAAATTTGCATTGTGTGTAATTCAAAATACATGTGTCGGTAAATTGTAAATTTTTTGTTTGTCATCATAGAAATAAAAAGCTGTTGTATTAGTTACTTATACAACCCTCCATCTACGTCACAATCAATGTGAAAAAAGTCAACTATTATAGATCAAAGTACGGCGTTCAACACGGAGCCGTGGCTAACACCGAATAGCAAGCTTAACATGACTATTATTAACAATTCAATCAGAAAAATAAATTGTCTAATTATATAAAAACGAAAAAAAACCCTAATGAACAACGTCAACAAACGACAACGGCTGAACAACAGGTTCCTGACTCAGGACAGATGTACACAAATGCAGTTTATTTATACGTTTTAACCGTAACCTTAACCTGAAATAATGGTGTAGTGTAACAAAATAGAAAGACACACTATGAAATTGCAATTCATTCAATAGTTTGGTCATGGACAAAAGTAAAATTAATATGGGATGTTTTGGAAACAAACAATTGTTTTTTAGGGACCATTAGTATGTTGATTATCAGGGAATATCCGTAAAAGGTAGTGTAAATGACCTGTTGAATATTACAATGTCATTCTCATTCGACTTATTGATATTTAATATATTATGCTACTAGAAATTTTTGTAATATTATAGGTGTCAAACAACACAATTGGAACACTAGTTTATCATTCGTTTATAACTATCCTTAACGATGTCGATGTTGAGTTTGGGATTTATAGCTTTCTATTGGACTTTAATGTGGAATCAGGTATTCTCAAATTATCATCGAACGACTCAGAAAGGTATGTTATTTTCTTATCCACGATGATATAAATCAACTTAACTGGTTATATGCTTGTCATGCTTATAACGCTTGCCAAACAATCTTTGGATTGAACACGCACCACGGATTATTTCCTGCATGAGCAACACAACGGATGTCATATGTGGAATAGATATTGCTCACTCCTCCGAAATGTGTGAGTTCACTCTCGATTTTCGATGGGTTATTTGTTGCACAGTTTTTAGTTTTATTTTTTTGGGATGTTTTGTAAATGTTTTACTAATTTTGTTAGCCCTTTCAATTTTTTGCCATGTTATTGTTTAACCTCGTTCAGGAGATAAAGATGATTACAATTTGTTCTACATGCTTTTTTCCATTTAGTCCTTATTACTGGACAGATATGTTTACTGTCAATGTAAACATATCTGATAGTCAGAGGATATGCAGTGACTGGATTGAACAAGACCAAGAACTTCAACTCATAACCAGCGATGACGTAAGCCCCTGTCCATGTTCTCTGGATGTTGTTCTTATAGATACAACCAGATTCCACGTAGATCCTATGTGCGTAAATACTGGAGTCTCAGACTTGAACTGCCCGTACCAACCGTCTGCTATGGCTTGTTTCAAACAAAACATTCCATCGTAAGTAACATGTATATTAGAAGATTTAGATTCAGGTAGAATTTAGACATTGTATAACCTGGAACAAAAATGTAAAAATGATGAGATGAATATTCCTGTAATATAATACCAAATTATTTCTTTGAAAGATAGTTGTCACTATTTTTGATAACATGCATTTTAATTAAGAACTATATTTCGTGCCTAACTCATTCCATTCTTTTTAAATTGGTCTTTGGTAAATTCATTATGTTTACTTGAATGTTAAAGATTCATTTATTGAACACTTATGCAGAGCTTAATTTGTCGCAGGAATAAATTAAGTATTTCAAATACATTTAAGATAATCAGTAAAAACTGGTAAGGTACTTTGAGGTGTCCTTGCCATTTGCAATATATAGTAAAAAAACATTTAGAATATGTCATATGTTATATATATCAATTCTAAGCATTTATAGAATCTACCAAATATTCCAATAATATGGTTTATGTTTACAAACACGACTTTTTGCAAAATTTGTGATACTAATAAGTTAATTAACTCGTACGTGTTGGTTTAAACAGGTTAAAGGGATATGATCACCAATGTTGTTATGATGACAGTGGTGTGTTAATGAACCCAAACGGTTTTGATCAATCAGGTTTTGTAAACAGATACCATTATTTTGGAAACGGTGACAACAATATCCCCTTTCTTTCAAACTTTGTATTTGATACGATGCCATATCAGCACTGTTGTGTCTATCCATCTGAAGACTTTGGAACAGTTGATATCCATATTTACACACTCTGCTCGTCATTTTACGAGAGAAGACCTCCACAGTCCTGTTTGAACTACGTTCCTCCTAGAACAGGTATTTATTTTCTTTATAGGGTCTTTACCGACAAAGACAAAGAGGACTATAGGTTTGGACTTCGTCTGTCCTACATTTGTCCGTCGGTCTAACAGGCAAACAAGATTTTCACTTTTTTCTTCATGGTTGAAGATAATGATTTGAAAATAGACATGTATTTGCATTCAGGTATCGCTGATCAATTATATTCGTTCAAAGTGTGTTAATTTACTTTTTTTTGATTGAGGTAAGCCTTCCAATTGATATTTTATCGTGCGTTTTTCTATGTTGTGATGTTATACTATTGTTTCAGAGAAAGGGAGAAGATTTGGTACCATTAAAACGTTTAATCCCGCTGCAAATGTTTGCACTGTCCTACGTCAGGAATCTGATGTACAGTAGTTGTCGTTTGTTTATGTAATTTATTCGTGTTTCTCGTTTCTCGTTTTATCCGTTGGTTTTTCCGTTTGAATGATTTTACACTGGTAATTTTGGAGCCCTTTATAGCTTGTTGTTCGGTGTGAGCCAAGGCTCCGTGTTGAAGACTGTAACTTGACCTATAATGGTTTACTTTTATAAATTGTTTTTTGGATGGAGAGTTGTCTCATTGGCACTCATACCACATCTTCCTATATTTACGAAGTTTGATCATGACCGGTAACAGATCTGGTGAGAATTATGTTCCAGTCTATTGCATTTTTGCAGAGTTGTGATGCTTAAACTTTTAAAATGTACACGTCAAGTAATCAGTTTTTTGCACTTTCTTTCGTCATGCTTGAAGTTTGGTATATAGCTGTACCCTGCCAAGTTACAGATCAAGTTCTAGTTCTGTTCGGTTTGCATCATGTTTTAGCAGAGTAATGGTCCTCTGACTGAAAATTCCAATAAATCATTAGTTTCCGCATAATTTTGCATCTTGCTTGAATATATTGTTTGTTATTTGTTACATAGTTTTATAGGGACCATAAATTGATAAAATTCGAATTTTATTCCGGTCTAATGAGTGTGTGTAGAGTTATAGTCCTTGGACTCAGAAAAGTTATCAGTCATCTGATATTCGTTTTAAAGTTTAACCATGGTAACATGGATAAGTTATAGATAAAGTTCGGATATTTTTTCGTTCAGATACAAAATTTTTGCAGAGTAATGAACGTTGGACTTTTTTCGTCCTTTTTGGATAGATTGATTTGATATTTATTCTGGATTTTAACCATGGCAAGTTATAGATGAAGTTCAAATAGTTCTCAGAATGCCAGTTTTGTAAGAAGTTTAGTTCAAACATATTTTATTGTTAAAAATAAGATTGACTACAATTTATGACGCCTCAACATTATCTACTCCAAATAACTACAAATAATTACAATATACAAAATTTCAAGATGACAGAATTATATAATAAAGTTTACGAGACAGTGTAATATGATAAATGTGTACAATATGAATATATTGTTTTTAAACAAAAAAAGTTACATACGATTCAATTTTAAGACCAAGCAGAATAAACGAAAGACCCGTTTCGTATGGTGTATATTCTACGTACAATTCTGAAAAGGATTGTGTCGTCTGTTTCAAATAAAATATGTTGAAATCGAAATATCAACTATATGCGTTTGAAGTTTTTCAAACAGCTAATTGTTCATGATGTAGAGTGGGTATTCTATGAAATATTAATCAAATCTTCTAATGAACACACACAAGAACAAGCTTGGGTCATTTACTACATTAACTTTGTATGAAGCATCCATTATTGAACTACATCTGGGTTGCAATTATGTTTGTTATATGTTTTATTATAAAATAAGGATACGATTGCGAACAAAGAACAGAGACATTAAAAGACAAAAGAACAAAGTTGTAAATTATTAATTTTCTTCAAATAATTTTATTAGATAGATTAGTCTATTTAAGACTTGTATCAATTAAAACCGTAGTATTACGAAAATTATTTAAATGTTTGATTTGTTATGTTAATCATCTTGTTAAACAACAAATCAAAACTGTTACTGCCATTTATACTGACGGAAAAATATTAAGTCCTTATATCTTATTCTGGACACAGATTTCTGTCAAAATGAAGAGAAAAAACAGCTAACTTTTGTAACTTGTAAATATTTTTTAGCTCGAGTGTCCGGAGATCCACATTTTGTGACATTTGATGGTTTTTTATACACATTCAATCCGGTTGGAGAATTTGTAGGGCTTGTAAATACAAACTTTACTTTGCAATTAAGGATGGAACAGTTTGGAAACTCACAGGGTATCTATTATCAAAAAAATATATAATACTTTTTTGTGATTTTAATGAAAATATCGTAATGCTTTTTAGATAGTTATTTCATATTAGTTTTGAGTAGTGATAGTCAAATTCAAAAGTAAAATTTAAAAAGGTTCATCTGTAATTTTGAAAGATGATGATACAGGATAAATGAATTTTAATACTAATAGTATGATTTAGAGGTTTTTTTTAGGAAGTGCAGTTACGGCTTTTGTCGCAAAGCCTTTTCAAACAGCAGATGTGGTTGAGGTACAACCTAACACAATTCGTGGTATAGATGTCATAGTTAATGGTGAAGTTGTAGACTTTGATTCTTTGATCAGTAGGACATTATCCTTTGAAGGTATTTACCTATATTTTAACCCTTAAGCTTGGGTCACACATTCAAGATTTTTACTGCCGTCCTTGACACGACCATTCCCAATTAAAATTTGTCAAAAGTCTGATCAAGATCCTGTGAATCGTGAATGGAAATTCAAACTCTAATTAAAATTTGTAAAAAAATTAATTTAATCACACAACATTCAGTTATTGTCCAGAAAGCGTCAATATTCAACTGTTTCCAAGCGAATTTGTCCCGATAATCCCGTTCTCAATCCGCTTCTAATCCGATTTGTTTCTTTCGCATGGTAAAAATCAACCTAGTCTGTCACGACTGCGTCCCGATTATACCGAATATAATCCGATAGAGATCAGACGGTAACCAGACAGTGAACCGAAGCTGACGGAAGTTATTCGTTTGAAAACTGTCCGCATATTCGGGATGATCAGGCTCTGTCAAAATGCAATCCTATCACTGTCCGCTCTATCGCATTGCAAACGGCTTTGTCTGGTCTCAGACGTATTGTATTCTGTAATTGTCGGGACTCTGACGTGAGTATCATTGACGAATTTTGTATTTATAACGGGACTGTTCCGGAACGGTTTCGGCAAAAAAGGTTCGCAATCGACACGATCTCGATACAATCTGGACTCAATCGGCAATAAAAAAAAACTCTCCAGATCCTTCCGTTCCACAGGACACCGTCCAGAATACACAAAACATTATAAGGATTTTGACCCGATACAGCAGAATCTGTCACGACCTAGTCACGCTTGTAATCCGAATAGACAAAATCGGCTGAATTTTCCCGAATGTTACGGGACGCATCTCACTGTCGGGGTGCTTCGCCGAACTTTACCGACCATTCCCGACCCGTAGGAATCTGTTAGGAACTCAAACGAGTGTGTCCAGACAATGATAGGACATTCCAGATAATTGAGGATAGTAATCCGACTTTTTCACCTTTCGTGTCTTATCACTGTATGATCTCAAACGGGAGCAATAATCGGCAATGTGTGAACCCCGCATTATAAGCTACGATACTTTTCTAAAGTTCGATTTATTATATGACAAGTCTGCAGTTGCTTTGAATTTTAATTTACATTTATACACATACAATTGTGATACACATGATATATAAACACCACCATCTAAAAATGGGTAAATAATAATAGGTAATGAAAAATCATATTTTCTATCATAAATGTTTGTATAAAGCTTCTTGTAACAATCTTTGCTTTCTTTTCGTTTTGATATGTATTTTTAAAAACAATACCCCTTTTTAACAAAGTTACTAATATTAGAGGTAAATTATAGGTAAATATAGTATAAGATACCTTATTCTTTATGTTGTTTAAGTAGAATAATCAAATGTTGGATAAATGTGAGTAAACCACAATTATTATCTACACCAAGTTTTACTTTCTCATAGAGTTCATTTCCTTTTCTTCTTTGGCGAAATCAAATTACGCATTAATATCGTTCTTTTCAAAAATACTTTCAAATATATATTTCTCATACATCAAGGTTTTGAATATCAAATTTCGTCGTGAAAACGAATTGTGAATTTCATGGAATTCTATAATGTAACGAAATATAAATTATTAGACGAAAAGTATATATATATATATATATATATTAAAATTATTATCAATCAACATGTTTCGTTTCAGGTGGTACTGTTGAAAGAACATATGATGAACGTCCAACAATCATAATAAATTTTGAAACGGAAGGATTTTCAATAAAGACTTTCACAGCCGTTAACATCCTGAACTTGATAATTTTGGTTTCTCCAGATTTAAAAGAAGGTATTGCTATTGTGTATAAGTATAAACTACCACAAAAAGAAAATCAATTCTTTCATTTTAGATAAAGCAAGAAAGGCAGGTAAAATAAGTTATAAGTTATAAGTTGGTTATTTTTTATATTTTCAAATTTGAACATAAAATACAGCCTCACAGCTAAACAGTAACAATCAAACCCATGATTTTCAGATTTTATGTGTAGCTGTATAATGTGTTTGTAAGCTATGTTCTAAAAAATAACTTTGTAGCTAAAATTTGGTCAACTAAATCCCAAATATTTGTTTTGCCGTTTTCTCATTTCCTCAATTATAAAATAGTGTAACACATCTACCTTAGACAGTGATGTATTGTTTGAGTCCATTGTTGGATTCCCTATTTTGACGCTAGATATCTAAAATTGTTGATTGACAGCATTAATTATGAAGTTTTAATGCACACTAAATGGAATAGTTGTTTGCTGTAGTTTGGTCGTGCTACAGTGTATTTTATCTACTTTGTTTTATATATGTATTGTTTCTATTGATAATATTATTGCCTAGGGGTTAATCATCAAGAAGCAGCTACAAACCTTGAAATGTAGCGACAGAAAACGACATAATCAGTTAATAATGAATACACATGATAAACACGTACAGATGTCGAAAGTTAGAAGGGAACTGTTGACCCTTCTTAAACAGTCAGTTCCTCCTCAGTTTTTGTAGAGCTTGTGTTGATTAACTTTTTATTTTTTGTGAAGTATTAGGTAGGACGTTGTCTTATTTTCCCTTGCTGTCATTTTTAAATATTCTTCTTGCAATATTTTGTTGTTTGAAGAAAAATCAAATACTTCTGCAATCAATTTCCTGTGTATATTGTCTCAAACATTACTTTGAAAATCTAAAATAGTTTTATAGAATTGTTATGCCCCACCTACGACAGTAGAGGGGCATTATGTTTTCTGGTCTGTGTGTCCGTTCGTCCGTCCGTCCGTTCGTTCGTTCGTTCGTCCGTCTGTCCCGCTTCAGGTTAAAGTTTTTGGTCAAGGTAGTTTTTGATGAGTAAACATGCTCCCTTTGATAAGATCAAATTAATTTTAATGCCAAATTAGAGAATTTATTCCAATTTCACGGTCCACTAAACATAGAAAATGATAGTGCGAGTGGGGCATCCGTGTACGATAGTAGAGGGGCATTATGTTTTCTGGTCTGTGCGTCCGTTCGTCCGTCCGTCTGTCCGTTCTTTCGTCTGTCCGTCCGTCCGTTCGTTCGTCCGTCTGTCCCGCTTCAGGTTAAAGTTTTTGCTCAAGGTAGTTTTTGATGAAGCTGAAGTCCAATCAACTTGAAACTTAGTACATATGTTCCTTATGATATGATCTTTCTAATTTTAATGCCTAATTATATTTTTAACCCATTTTCACGGTCTAGTGAAATGATAGTGCGAGTGGGGCATCCGTGTACTTTGGACACATTCTTGTTTATAAATAAATGAGGAACTACTCCAAGCAACAGATACACAAAAGCCACCTACAGATCATGCCTATATGTACATTTCAACGCTCTAATATCAGTGGCTCTTCTTACAATTCTTTCTCAAAGGTGGTTTTACTGGTCTGTTTGGAAATAATGATGGCGTGAAAGAGAATGAGCTTGTTTCAAGAGATGGACATTTGATAGATAGCAGTTCGTCGAGTACGGATATACAAAACCGATTTGGATTATCTTGTAAGTATCAGGTACATACATATTCGACAGGCTCTGTACTGTCACAATGCAAGTTTGTTAAAATGTTTTTCCAAGTTGCACTTGATTTCATTTCTTTAAAACTATCTACTTGTGAACAATTTAAACCATTGATATTGAAATATTTTAATGTAAAGTATGAATAATGTAATAAAAATAAATACAGTCCAATTTCGTAAAACTATATCAAACATCTATAGCCTATGGATACTAGTTATAGTTTGTCTATGAATGATCATCTTCCTGAAAATCGTCTTGAACATGCATGAATTTTTTACCATTAAACGTTAAGCAACCAACAATCAATCAATCAGTCTTCCTGAAAATATACAGCAGTCATATACAAGTCAAGAACAACACAACCCTCACAAAAGTTTCAACTTGTTTTTCTATTCATGTTTCAGGGAGGACCTTAGAAAATGAATCTTTGTTCACATATTCAAATGGACGATCACATGACTCTTACCAAGACCACAATTTTAATCCTGTTATTGATATACCACAAAACATTGATCCTGTGATCATTAGTGAATGCAGAAATAATACGGAATGTATTTATGATTATTATGTGACTGGCGATCAAAGTTTAGGTCAGTCGTCCGCCAACGCATCTAGGGATTATGATGTTATATCGAATCTAACAGTAGAAGGTGAATTAACTCATGAATAATTATAATAAGTTTTGTTTTTACATATTTTGTAATTTGTTAACGAACTTTTTTCATTAGCAATTATACACTCAGCAATCGGTCAGTTGGAATTATTCAAAACGTTAATATAGAGAAGTTGGTTCCATGTATTGTTGGTATTAAAATGACAATCACAAAAATAGTAAATAACAAAATTGACAGATAATACAATGGCCACAAAGGGAAAAGACGAAATACAAATAACTTTCTATAAAACATTACAACGAACACTGAAGACTGACCTGATCAAATACCAACATATAGCTAGATTTTTTGTGCAAAAAAACATCTTCTAACAGATTAAGGTTAATGTTCGAAATAAATAATTTATTATATTTTTATAAAAAGAAATGTAACGTACTAAACTACTGTTTATATTATAAATAAGACCAATGGACTTACTGATTGATAAACCTACGATAGTGTGATTTATAAAGACAGATTAATATCCCCCTAGAAATATTTGATTAAACAGAAACTTTCAAAAGTGGTCTTTTTTATACTTCGCTTGTGTCGTAAATGAATTGGAGGTGTCCGTTTTTTATTCTGTGATTTACACGTTATGTACAATATATTATTTATGTATGTTTTTCTCTGTTCTGGGTGTTCTTGCATGTATTTGTACTGTATTCCTGTCACGTTCTGTTGTCAGTTTAGCATTTGTTTTTTTTAGCCTTCCCATATAAGGGATAGGTTTGGCTAACCATAGAACTAGGTTCACAATTGTATATATTTTGTTCATTATTGTTTTTATATATATACATATTTTAAGGAAATTTGGAACCAAGTATAGAAACACATTTTAAACAATATCTCAATCATTTAACTTTACTGTTGAAGTTACCACTTGCGGATTTCCCAGTAACATAAGTAATGCAGTATGGATTGCAAATGGCTATACTGAGGGATCATCTGCATTTCTAACATGTGGAACTGAGTATTATCCTGTGGATGCCATGTCGTCATGCATGACGTCTGGATACTGGTTGGATGTTAATGTCACTTGTATTCCATGTAAGCCAAATATATCAAAGTTAAAACGAAAAACTAGCCGAAAAGATTTCGGATGAGTCTGTCATATATTATTATGATTTAACGTAAAATTATAGAATAAGATAATTGATTAATGAGGAAAGCAAAAAAGTTTATCCTTTGATTGATTTTTCACATAACCCATCGAGTTGGATAATCGAATCATAAATATTATTGGAAAGATATTCTTACAAAAAAAAAGAAGATGTGGTATGTTTCCAACTGTCTTATGGCTAAATGTCCTAAAATGGTTTACTTTTGCAAATTGCGACTTGGGTTGAGAGTTGTCTCATTGCCACTCATACCACATCTTCTTATATCTATTGACCTCCATTTTATCATCAGAAACCTCATATTAAACTCTAAAATGCTTTGTTTGAACGGTTCGTGAGATGAAGCAATGACACCACTGGAAACATCATTGTTCGATCTTTCAGGATCCATAACTCCAGAACGGTGAAACTTAAAATGGTCAATATTGAACTTGACCTCATATTTTTTGTCAGTAGCAACATATTTCAATTTAAAAACGCTTAAAAAGGTTATTATTTCCCTCATTTGACACAATATTACAATAGTCCTATAGTATTTAATCATTAAAACAACAAATTGAAAATGAATACTTTTGAAAAATATAAAAGAAAATGGATTGTAGAAAATAAAGAAGTATTATTAGATATATATACTACCAAGGGACATTTTTTAGTTACTAGAAAAAACATAAGAATTGAAATTGTGAATGAGTCAAAGAGACAACAACACGACCATTTTTAGTTACAAGGTAGGAAAATGAGAATAGAAATGGGACATAACTTAAAGATACAACAAATCGACCAAAGAGCAGAAATAGCCGAAAGCTGACAATGGGATTTCAACAAAGCAAGGACATCCAGCAACCGCAGACGAGCTTCGGCTGACTCATAAACAACAATATATACTTGTTCATTGAATATGGAAGTCATACTTAACTCCTTAACATATAAATGAACTAAAATTAAAAGTACACTGTCTTCTGTAGCTATTCAGGTTACCAATACTGTATAATTGTTGAAGGGTGCATAGTTATTTTAAGTGAGCTATCCCTAGTAAAACAATTTCTCGAATGAACATGACAACAGATTATATTAACTTATTAATGTAAACCAATGTAATAGTCTAAACAACTATCATTTAGTGCCAAACTGTGGTCATCCGCCTAGAGTGGCAAACTCTTCATGGCTGCCTGATGTAGAAAGCAATGGGCAAACAGCAATTTTTGTATGCAATGATGGATTCTATAAATACGACAGTGTACAAGTAAACTGTACAACAAACAATACATGGACAAGTTTTGCGGGTGGATTTTGTTTCGAGGGTATGTTATAAGCTTTTAAAAAAACTAATCGAATAGGTAATTGGAGAAGTGAAGCAAGCAAAACGCTGTCTTTCATATCAAACATGGAGGTGCGATGGAAACTGTAATGGACGATGGTTACGCTGAAATTCGATTTATGCGCCGAAATGCGATTATCCTATATATTTATAAGACGTATGTCAAGTTTCAAATCAACAAATGTCCAAATATTGTGAAAGTTGATTTCTTTATTAGTTAGAATATAAATACGAACATTTAATTTTTTCTTCAATTGGAGTCAAACTATGTACGGTGACCTATATTATTGCCTGTTCTCATTACCAAAGCCAAATAGATTTTTCGAGAAAAAAAGTATATTGCATAGTCAGCTCTAAAGACCCCGCAATAATAAATGTAATACAATTTAGAAGAGAAACAAACGGCCCGATTTTGTAAAATACATGAACGAAATACAAATATGATATACCGCAACAAACAACAACCACTGCCATACAGACTTTTGACTTAGGACAGGTACATGCAGAATGTAGCGTGGTAATACATGTCATGTTAGTGGGCGCTTAACCGGTCTCCTCTAACCTGAGACAGGGATGTAACAGTACAACATATGATGAGCAAACTATCAAAATCAGTTGAAAAGTGTTTTACCTATCAAATCGAACAGACTTCAAAACAGACCGTCTGTGGCAGGGTATTTATACATTTCTACAACATCAAAATGATCCAGTCAAGATCTGAGAGTATTCACAGTTACTTGTTTATTCTTTAGTTTTCTATGTTGTGTCGTGTGTGCTGTTGTGTGTTTGTCTTTTTCATTTTTAGCCATGGCGTTGTCAGTTTGTTTTAGATTTATGACTTTGACTGTCCCTTAGGTATCTTTCGTCCCTCTTTTACCAATAACAAATAATAATAAAATAATGTATCTGAAGACGTCATTAACTAAGAGAAATACATGATCTTACTCTCAATGTTTTACTTAAACTTGCACTGCGATACTGATATAATTTATAAAAAAACCGTCAAAATTGTCCGATTTAAAAAATTTTAAACTATAAAGAAATGAGGTTTCAACTCCTTCAGTCAAACTTCACCTTATATGAATTTGGCTATGTATTAAGTATTTTTTTGGTAATAAAACTCTTCAAAAAGAGGGACGAAAGATACCAGAGGAACAGTCAAACTCATAAATAGAAAATAAACTGACAACGCCATGGCTAAAAAATTAAGGACAAATAGACAAATAATAGTACACATGACACAACACAGAAAACTAAAGACTAAGAAACACGAACCCCACCAAAAACAGGGGGTGGTCTCACGTACTTCGGGTGGGTTAGCAGATCCTACTCCACATGTGGCACCCGTCGTGTTGCTTATGTTATTACAAATCCGGTACATAGTATAATTCGGTAGGTCACATTCGTGAAATGATTCAAATGATTCGATTCTTATACATCCTTTGTTGTCAAACAATCGGTTTTGAGCATTACTAACGAAGGTAAATCTAGAAAAGCGCTTCGAACGTAATAAATTTATAACGTGTTGTTTTCATTTTTAGCAAATAAATGGACGTATCTACGGGGCGCCGAATGGGACTCTTGTGGTTTTGTACTCGACATTCAATTTTGTACGGACAAAAGTGAGTTTTGTTCAGCAAAATTGAGTTCAGTTTAACAAAATTTGTAACATGCTACAAATTTAAAATTTTGTCATACAAAATTATCTTTCAGTGGACAAAAGTAATTCATTTCTGTAACACAGACTTTACTTTTGTTATCTAATTTGAAAATTAGGCGACAAAAGTCAATTTTGTAGGCAAATTAATTTAGTTTGGATTCTGTGAACTAATTTGCATACAAAATAACATTTGTTAGACAAAATTGACAAAATTTAATTTTGTCTCACAAAATTGTATTTTGTCTCACAAAATTGTATTTTGTCTCACAAAATTGAATTTTGTCTCACAAAATTGAATTTTGTCTCACAAAATTGAGTTTTGTCTCACAAAAGACAGTTTTGTCTCACAAATGTCAATTTTGTCACACAAAAGTCAATTTTGTCTCACAAAAGTCAATTTTGTCTTACAAAAGTTAATTTTGTTTAATAAAAGTCAATTTTGTCTCACAAAAGTCAATTTTGTCTCACAAAAGTCAATTTTGTCTCACAAAAGTCAATTTTGTCTCACAAAAGTCAATTTTGTCTCACAAAAGTCAACTTTGTCTCACAAAAGTCAATTTTGTCTCACAAAAGTCAATGTTGTCTCACAAAAGTCAATGTTGTCTCACAAAAGTCAATTTTGTCTCGCACAATTGACTTTTGTGTTTTAATTTCCATATCAGGTAACAAAAGTCAATTTTGTTTGCAAATATGTTAATATTTGCATACCATGACAAAAATGAATTTTGTCATCACAAAAATTGAAGTTCTCATAAAACAAGTCTGTATCACATAGTTTTGTTAGACAAAAATGATTTTGTTATGACAGAATTGAATTTTGTACAAAACCACAAGAGTCCCATTCGGCGCCCCGTAGTCTCTACATCGACATGTGAAAACAATGAATATATAATTTATGAACAATGAATATAAATGTATCTCACTTAAGCGTTAAAGCAATTTATTATAGCAACAAGATGGTGTCAATGTGCCAACATCGAATCAACTGAACAAAAATCGCAATTCTTCGTCCAATCATTGCGCGTCAGCGTGACCATCTCGGTCCGGAAAACCATCGCAGTTCAGGGTCCAACTAACATATTCCTCGAATGTTAACAAACAATTTAAGCATATGTTGTAAAAGTGAGTGAGTAGTTTTAAAAAGACAAAGTTTTGAAAAATGTTGTGGAAAAGTTAAATTTAGTAAAATTAACTTAAAACTATATTTTCTTCAAACAGAATTAAAATTGAAAGAAAAAAAAATTCTGCATAAAAATTTAATAAAACAAATAAATGAAATAAGGACACATACCATAAAATCATACATTCAGACATCTACACATCAGATACCAAATAGATATTACCAACTATATGTCACCGAACGGCCTTCGCTTATGAGCAACATCCATTCCGCACAGCGAGCTATAGAAAGTCCTGACATAATAAAATGTATATCAAGACAAATGAGAAAAAAACCGGCATGATCTATGTACGAAACAATGAATATAAAAGTATAATATACAGCAATAAACAACAACCACTTATTTACATGCTCTTGGGTTTAGACAGGCACATTCAGAATATAACAGGTTGAACTTGTTCAGGATGCCAAACCCTTTCCATAATTTAGGACATTTATGCAACAGGATAACTCAAGAACGAAACAAAACAATTAACGAAATAAAAATAAAAGAACAGCGACCAAACCATTCAATTTACCTCAAATTATAATGAAAGAAAATAGTTGCATTCTAAGTGAAATGGACATTTTGCAGAAATTTTTAAGCTTACTAATACAGAAAATAATCTGATGTAGATGATAGTTGATATATTTTGTTCCAAATTTTATTGTAATATGAAATGTGTTCATCTATTCAGAGTGTAAAGAACCACCTTATGCTGAAGGTGGACAATGGTCAGTTGAAGGGTATCGAAATGGTTCAGTAGCTGAGTTATCATGCAATCCTGGATTTACCAGCAGTTCAACGACTATTACAATACGATGTAATTTGAATGGTCAGTGGGAACAAACAAATGGCAGTTGCACTTTTGGTAAGTGTCATAGTTGAGTGTGTGTAATCAAAATCAAAGTTCTTGATGCAGAGATTGTTCTGTCATATTTCCTTATTGCAACAATATTTATACTTAGAATTGATATTTAAAAGGATAACGATTTTAATTTACGTTCTTGTATTTGATAATTTTTGTCAAAGTCATTTAGAAAAAAAATAAAGATCGAAGGTAGAGATTAAACTTTATATCTGTATCATCTCATATACATCAGACTTAATCGTAAAATGTTGTCAACTCAAGAGATATTAAAGTTACTCACAATTTGGTAATTTTTATTTTTTCAGAAACGACTACGTCAGATGAATCATCAACTGAATATATCGGATCCACAGTCAGAGATATGTCAACCTCCCCAAAAGTATCAATAACAGTATCAAGTAATCCACAAACTTTATCAGAATTAAGAAGCAGTTTTTCAACCACAACGGAATCAGGAACAACTTCCTCAACACCAACAGACAAAACTAATACCTTTCAAACTACAACAGAGGACAATAATACCTTGTCAAATACAACGGGAGAAAGAAGTACTTATCAATCGACGACAGAATCATCAACCACTCTTACAACTTCGACCTTAACGGAAACATATAGCCGTTTAGAAACAAACACTGAATCGTCAAACAATACTTTTTCGACAGCAGAACAAACCAATATTCATCAAACGACAACAGAAACCACTACGAATCCTACAATTGGTCCCAGTACTTCTATTGCATCAACAGAACAAACTCCAAGAGAGCAATCTAGTACACCACTCAATACAACCCTTTCTCTAACAACATCTGTACCAACCACCATTTTGTCAACAAACAAGGAACCAGAGACAACTGTTTCAACATCAACGGAACAACCTAGTAGTGATATAACTACAAGAGAACAAACAACTACCCAACTAACTACAAACGAAACTAAAACACATTTTTCAGCTACAACTGTACCGTCCAGCACCTTTTCAATAACACTGGAATTAAACAGTACACTATCAATATCAGCAAATCCAACCACTACATTACAATAACCACAGAATCGAGCAGTACCTTTTCGACCTCAACAGAAGAAACAGGAACAACAGGATCTCCACGAGAAACCAAACTGACTACAAACGATTCTATAACCGAACCAACCATCACGTTTTCAACAACTCAGGAAACAAGCAGTTCTCGTTCACTGTCAAAAGAACAAACTAGTTATCCTCGTTCATCACGAAATCAAACAAGTATCCCACTTACGACAAGAGAAAATACTAACACTGTTTCGACTAAAACAGAATTAACTAGCGCTATTGCAACAACCCCGGAATCAAGCAGCACCCTTTCGACGTCAACCGAAGGAACAAGAACACCTCTATTTACACGAGATCAAACAAGTCCCCAACTACCTACAAACGAAACTATAACATATTTTTCAACTTCAACCGTACCAACCACCACGTTTTCAACTGCCTCAGAAACAAGCAGTTTTCCATCAACGTCAAACGAAGAAACCAGATATCCTCTATCAACACGAAAACAAACAATTATCCCACTTACGATAAGAGACAATACGACCAATTTTCCGACTACTACATTACCAACCAGCGCTATTGAAACACTCACGGAATCGAGTAGATCCTTTTCAACGTCAACCAAGGAAACTAAAACACCTCTTTCTACACAAGAACAAACAAGTACAAAACTAACCACAAACGAAACTATAACATCATTTTCAACTTCAACTTCCACCGTACCAACCACCTTTATTTCAGCAGCCACAGAAACAAGTAGTTCTCTTTCAACGTCCAAAGAACAAACAAGTCATCCTCTATCAACACGAAAACAAACAAGTTCCTCATTTACGATAAAAGAAACAACGACCAATTTTCCGATTACAACAGAACCAGATCGCGCTATTGAAACACCCAAGGAATCGAGCAGTACCTTTTCAACGTCAACAGAGGAAACTAAATCACCTCTTTCTACACGAGAACAAACAAGTCCCGAACTAACTACAAATGAAACTATAACATCATTTTCAACTTCAACCGTACCAACCACCATGTTTTCAACCGCCACAGAAACAAGCAGTTCTCTTTCAACGTCAAAAGAAGAAACTAGTTATCCTCTATCAACACGAAAACAAACAAGCATTCAACTTACGACAACAGAAAATACGACCACTCTTCCAATTTCAATAGAACAAATGAGTACCAAACTTACTACTGCTGCTTTTGAAACAACAACCGTTCCTACAAACAGTTTTGCAATTACAAAGAAATCAACTAACACTCTTTCAACATCAGTAAAACAAACTAGCTCCTCTCAGTCTCCTGCAGAAAATATAACTGCTGTTCCACCGACAACACAATCTACAACCGATTCGCCAACTTCAACACATCCAACTAGTATTTTGTCAACAATTTATGAATCAACTGAAACTGAACAAACCAATAAATTGCGAATTTCAACAGAATTGACCAATACTCTTTTATCATCAACAAAACAATCTAGTACCTCTCAACTCACAACAGAAAGGATTACAAAGACGACAACTACTGCTGTTTCGACAACTTCAAAAGAACCAAAGAATATTTTTTCAACAACAATAGAACAAAGTGGCACTACTGTAAGTAGCACAGAAGAAACTATAAGTATTCTAACTACAAAAGACACCAACATCCGTTTACAAACTACAACGGAATATATCAGTTCTCCATCGACTTCTACAAAAACAGGACTTGAAAGGTCGACTCAAACATCCCAAAAAACGACAAACCCCTTTTCTGTGGACTCAGAAGGAAATTATGCATCAGACAATGACACAGGCAACAAATTAACCTTTACAATAACTATAGTAAGTTCTGTTGTTGGTGTCCTTATTTTTATTACGATTATGTCTATTTTAGTGACATGTATCTATAGAAAGAAAAAGTATGGAACTCCATCTGGTATGGGCATGCAACGAACACAAAATATGCATTCAGATTCCTACTCAAATGACTCTAACGAATTTAACGGTCTTCATCGAAATAGTGGACCACCGCTTTTTCACAGATCATGGACATTTGACCCAAAAAGTGCCTTCCCAAGTTTTGAAAATTTGTCTTACTTACAAAAAAAACAAACTGACAGTACTGAGAACATCGACAACTATCATGTATAAGGTTCAAACAGGATAAATATAGAAATCAATTCATAAGTTGTTAAATGTGATTTATCTAACATTTTCTGGGGACACATGGGGACTCTTCATTCATAACTATAAAGCAGACGTGCAGCTGATATTATTCTCTTTTGTGTTATTTGAAAGATATCAAAGAGTTCCAATTTAACGATGTTAATATATGAATGGAACGTAATCTACACATCGTAGGATCATAAACTTTCATCTACTAAAACAAGTGTTGATTGACAGCTACATAATCATTTATCGTTTAAATATACGTCTGATTGCTGTGAAATACATACATTGGTTATGATGTAGATATAAAATATATGTTTTAATAAAGATTACCGCAAACTTTTCATTAAACCAAGCCCGCACATATTTTAGGAAATTGTGTATGTTGAGGAAACACACGTACGTAAGGCTTCGTATGTCTGCTATTAAAAAATAATTCTGACTTATGTGGACAATCGACTACTTTGGGATGAGGCATTAATATTGACTCCCGAATTACTGTGTTAAGTCCAAATAGAATTATTACAATTTGAAATGTCCTCTTTTAATTTTCTATTTAATACAATATACAAGATTAAGAAACTAACTAGAATGTTCCATAAAAGTATGTGCCTTGTGAAGATTTGTTGATTAAAACCAATTATCGGAGGACTGAAAATCTCAGACAAAAATTGAAGAGAAAGACATTCATATAAATAAAGGCAACAGTAGTATACCGCTGTTCAAAAATCGTAAATCCATGGACAAAAAACAAAATCGGGGAAAACAAACCAAAACCGAGGGAAACGCATTAAATACAAGAGGAGAACAACGACACAACATTCAAATGCAACACACACAGCAACGGACCAAACACAAGACAAAATCCGATGAGAATAACCAATATAACATCAAAATCAAATACATGAATTTGGGATAGAAAAGTACCGTGACACGTCTTATAGTAATGTGAATTCACACTCAAATATAGAAAACAAACGACACAACGGAAACACAACGTAAAAATGTTACACACACAAAAAACGAACTATGATATAACAATGGCCATTTTCCTGACTTGGTACAGGACATTTTTAAAGAAAAAAATGGTGGGTTGAACCTGGTTTTGTGGCATGCCAAACCTCGAACTTTAATGGCATTGTTAAATATAACATTAAAATGACAACATAATAATACAGGACTGTAATACACATAAGTATGAGAACGTCTTAGGCAAAGAAAAACATGAATAATAGATAACAAAAGGCATCAGGTTTAAAATTCAATACGTCAAAACCGCGCATCGTCCACACAAGACTTACCAGTGACGCCCAGATATAAAAGTTCGAATGTCAAAAAAGGTACAAAGTTGTACAGCTCTGAGGATCAAAACTTGAAAAAGGTTGTGCCAAATACGGCTAGGGTTTTCTGCTTGTGATAATAACATCCTTATTATTTAGAACAATTTATGCTATTGCAAACAGTAAATTTTATCAAATGAATATAAAAGATTTACATGATAAACCTGACGTCTTAACTAATTACAGAAAACAAAACCCGAAAACATAATACATTGAAGACCAACACAGAAAATAGAAACACCCGACTTGGTCCAGGCCTCAACGCAAAAAGTCATAAAATGACGTCACATACGAAGTAGTAAAAAGGCACAATAATTACGTCACGCAGATATTACAATTTCTGAAACAGCACGAAAATGACGTCACATTTGAAAAACTATATCTCAAAAATAAGATAGAAATAGGATTGATTTAAAATTATAATAGAACTAAATACTGATATTCCATTTAAATACAATGCACATTGGAATACTAATTAATAGCAATTAACTATATTATATATATGTCCGGTTTGTTTTGAATCTAACTACAAATAGGTCCCAAAAACCAGTTTACTTAAACCTGAGAGTGATAATACTTCAAAGTGCTTCAGTGTAAATTCAGAATAAAACAGAAAACTAAGTATCAAAAGGAAATTATTAAACGGACCATTAAAGCAATGTCACTAGAGGACGTCCAATCACAGTATAGTGCTGTAGACTCAGTGAAAATAATACACAATAGCACGTTTTGATATCAATTGTGTGTATTAGAAGAAAAACAAACATCAGTAGTGTTTACAGTCAAGTATTTGAAGGATTAAATTATCAACATCGGTGGTTCACTGTTTTTCTGTGTGGTCTAGTATTGTAAAAAAAAAATGTTATCTTTTAATGCTAGTCCTTTTTATTGTATTACTTTAACTTTATCAGTTTTTTTGGTTTGCTAGTACTTGTAATTTTATCAATCTAATGAATAAAGCCTCTTAAGTTCGTTCTTATGTTGTACTGTTACGACACTGTACAAGGTGAGGGGGGGTTTGGATCCCGCTAACATGTTTAACCCGCCATATTCTCTATGTATGTGTCTGTTCCGTCAGGAGCCTGTAATTCAGTGGTTGTCGTTTATTTATGTGTAACAATAAAATTGAGATTGGAAATGGGGAATGTGTCAAAGAGACAACAACCCGACCATAGAACAGACAACTGCAGTAAGTCACCAACAGGTCTTCAATGCAGCGAGACATTCCCGCACCCGGAGGCGTCCTTCAGCTGGTCCCTAAACAAATATATATACTAGTTCAGTGATAATGAACGCCAAGCTAACCTACGAATTGTACACAAGAAACTACAATTAAAAAATAATACAAGACTAACAAAGGATAGAGGCTCCTGACTTGGGACAGGCACAAAAATGCGGCGGGGTTAAACATATTTATGAGATATCAACCCTCCCCTATACCTCTAGCCAATGAAGAAAAGTGAACGCATAACAATACGCACATTAAAATTCAGTTCAAGAGAAGTCTGAAGTCAGAAGATTTTCGTTCCTTTTTTATACATAAATTAGGCCGTTAATTTTCTCGGTTTTACATTATCATTTCGGGGCCTTTCATAGCTTACTGTTCGGTATGGGCTTTTCTCATTGTTAAAGTCCGTAAGGTGATCTATATTTGTTAATTCCTGTGTCATTTTGGTCTCTTGTGGATAGTTGTCTCATTGGCAATCATACCGAATCTTCTTTTTTATAATTATCAAAGTTGAAATATTTATAACCGTTTCACAAATGATATCGGATATGTTCCTTACGTCGTAACTACAATCCCATTTCCTTTCATGAATGTTACCTACCGAATTAGACTATTTACCGGATTTGTAATCACATAAGCAACACGACGAGTGCCACATGTGGAGCAGGATCTGCTTACCCTTCCGGAGCACCTGAGATCACCCCTAGCTTTTGGTGGGGTTCGTGTTGTTTATTCTTTAGTTTTCTATGTTGTGTCATGTGTACTATTGTTTTTCTGTTTGTCTTTTTCATTTTTAGCCATGGCGTTGTCAGTTTGTTTTAGATTTATGATATGATATCTTTCGTCCCTCTTTTATGAATTTCTTAAAATTGAAGGTCTTATGTAAATAAAGGCAATAGTAGAATATCGTTGTTCAAAAGTCAACAATCGATTCAGAGAATACAAGTCCGGGTTACAAACTGATGCCGTGGGAAACACATAAACTATATGAAGAAAACAACGAAACCCTGAAGTAAAAATAAACCGACAATGCAACATACTTAGAAACGATGTTTAATAGATAGCAACTGTCATATTCCTGACTTGGTACAGGACATTTTTAGAGGTATGTGGCTAGCCAAACCTCACTCTTTGTGGCGATGTATTATATAATGGTAAAATTACAACAATAAATTATCATTGTAATTATTCGTCAAAACAATTTTAAAAACTAACGTTTACTAAACGACACAGTTTCGTTGGAGTCCCATATCCAAATACGGATCCACTTTATTTCAATTCAATTTTCCTTGTACAGCTGACACAGACCTTTAAAAAAATATTCAATGTTTTGTCTATTTGTATTGTAGTGTTGATATATTGTGTACTTTTGTAGTGATTCAACGGTTTGTATTTATCTGGTCCGAATGGCGTTATTCAAAAGTCAATCAAAATAATGATGATATAAAAGGGGACGCGATGTTTGATTCAAGAGAACTAATGCATGGGCTTGTGTAGGTGAGCTCTGCTATTTATCAACAGATAGAACTAAAATATACATTTAATATTAAAATTGTTATTTTACGGTAAATAAAGCATTCTATTGATCAGACATAGAGAAATACAACTTTTCATTCATAAAATAATCGTACCGTAGAAATAGAAGAATAATTTAGTGGTTCTATTAGAAAAATAAGCATAAATAAATCCATTACATTTTACAGCGCATTTATTTTGTATTTGCTTTCATTTATTATGCTGGACATGTAGTCGTTTAAACAATATTAGAACATGGATGGCTTTATTGTATTTAACTATGTTACTATTGAAACTTAGTTATTATATCAATTTGGTATTTTGCGAACTGAAATAACTTGACAAAATTTGTTTGATTATTTGGAACATTTGGAATGACAGACAAAAGCAGTTTGCATTATTTATTCAATTAGTTACATTGTGTATTTTAAATACATGTTGCTAGGTTCCCAGGTTGGCTGACCTGGTTACTGTCGTAAACCCAAGCTAGAATGTTGTATAGTTCCCTGTCTTTGTCATAAATATGACGTCTCTCTGCCATCTCGTTTGAACACTGATGGTTATTACAACTGTAAAGGAATAAATTTATAAATGTCATGCGTCAAGATAGCGTTTTTCTTGATTTTCATTCATAAGTAACCTTCAAGTTCAAGCATTTGAAAGTTAAAGAATTACTTCAATTAATACTCTATTCAAGAATTTGCCGTAATGTATGTTAGAGATATAATTTCATACAACAGCACAATGAAAATGCATAATCTTGCACATGATGAGGCCCCTTCCCACATTTTTAGAAGCTACTGCTAGTATTTACATATGTTTCAAATAAAACCTATATTTTTTCAAAGGCAAATGGATAAAACAGTAAAGTCATAAAAATACCAAACTCCGAGGAAAATTCAAAACAACAAGTCCTTATTCAAATGGCAATAATAAGTGCTCAAACACACCACACGAATGAATAACAACTGTCATATTCCTGACTTGATACAGGCATTTTTGATGTAATTAAACCTGGTTTTATAGCCAGCTTTCACGTGTATGACAGTCGCATAAAATTCCATTATATTGACAACAATATGTGAACAAAACATACAGACACAATAGTTAAAAATGTCAAAAAGTGGAATAAAGAAGTCATTATTGTGTTATAATATTAATCACTATAAATCAAACAAATATGCCATCAAAGGAAAAAAATACAAAAAGGCATATAGGCAAAGCACATACTATTAAGCAAAAGCGGATGAAAAACATTTACCATAGCACAAAAACGAAATGACGGAATATATAAGTACCGAGCCACGTCAAATAGATATTGAACAGATATATCATGTTAAGGAGGGGTATTTGCGAAAAATACCAGTCGAGAGAATGTTAAATTTCACGAGCCGTAAGGCGAGGGAAATTCATTCTCAAGACTGGTATTTTTCGCAAATACCCCACAATAACATGATATATCTGTTTAATTACACCGAATGTTAAAGTACTAAAACGCATTGATGATCATGACGTTACAAGCGTCCAGTCGGATAGAGTATTTTTTGGCAAATACCACGGCAGAGAGGGTAAAAAAGGCATATCCTTTTAGCAAATACCCCGGCGGCGTTAAAAATGAACGATATTCATTTGATAACAGTAAATTGGTGAAAAATACACTGGCTATTAACCAATCAAAACCCCGGATTCTTACATAAGGTGTAATTATACAAAAAATCAACTTATAAAAAGCACAAAATGAGAGACGAGAATATAAAAATTTATCATGAAAGTTCAATAACAGAATGCACCAAAACAAGCCTAGTCAGCTAAAGTAATATTTTACACAATATAAGAACAATACAACACGAAACTAAGATGATAACCAACGTCAGTACCCATAATCTATACTTCAAGAGCATCATGTATTACTAGTATTTGTGAAGTTGATACGGAATATTTATGAACAAGGTGTAGGTATCTTCCGAAGAACTTTTTAGAAAAAGGACGTGGAGATCTTTGGCCTAATAGTGCTTCGTCAACTTTTTGTACAAACATTGGGCAGTTTTTGTAAAGTCTGAGTAGCAGCTGCAAGCTCTTCAATACATAATGAGTTGGAAATGTTTATCCTATATGTATGTAAAATTAATATATTACTACTAAGTAGAAGAAATTGACAATTTCAAAATCAAAATTCAAATTCGAGGTTTAAAAATGAGACCGTTGAAGCCGTGTCTGTTGTTTCTTTAATTTCTAGTTTTAGATTATATGTTAATGGATTCTATTCGGAAAAGTTTGGGGTGTTCATGGATAGAAAATCCTCATGCTATCTAAATGTGTAATTGCATTCTCTGGTTTCATTCATGTTCTTGTTTTTGAAAAGTGTCTTAAGGAAATCTGACTCATACGACAATTAGAAGAGGTCTGTAAAGAGAGGTTGATAGTTCGTTCCCATAAGAATGCCAACAATTTGTTTAAAAAAGTCAACCTCCATATTAAAAAAATATGTTGTCAAGAAGAAAATCCAGAAAATTTATCACTTGTTCCTCTGTGAAACATGTTTTACAGTTTTCTTCACTTTTAGCAAAATATACCGTCAGGTACACCAGAGTAATAAATTCATAGAGTGCGCTACCATTTTTATATTGAAGAGCCATGTGTAGTGTTTCTTTTAGACTCTTTTTTAATTTCACTTGGAAATTATAATGTTATGAAAAATTTTGAAACAATGCATGTATATATATGAGTATTCATATATCAAACAAAGTCCTCATTGCACGAATATTTTTATAATAATTACGAATCCATAATAAAGTATTTCATTCAATAAACACTTAACCTTTATATTAACTTTTATTTTTTCATGGCAAAGTTAGATATATTTTTCTCTAATTACTGTCATAAAAGATAAATAGTTTGGTGTATTAAATTGTTCTTTCATAATCATTTACCAATATACTTTTTTCCAGTGCAGGTTTGTTCACATTCTTTAAATCGCGGATTTCCTCACATTTGCGCACTGCGTTTGCCTTAATTCTATCTAGTGGTCTCTTACTGTCGATGATTTAGTGTAATGAAAGACAACAATTCAAAAGTAACTAATTTCTAACGATTTTGATAAGAAACAGGATTTTCTTTTAAAAGAGAGTTCTTGTTCACATTTTTGATCGTATACTCACCAATTAAAGTATATAAAACATAAGTATCTTTTGAATTTGAAGTATCAGAAAAATATGAAATGAAAAAGCACTTTGTAAATGTATGGTTGTCCAACGCGCTTTTCAGGTTTTACATACAAATGTCTCAATGTTTGAGGAGCCATACGACAACAAAATGACAAACAAAGAATAGTAAAATCCATCTAATGTCAAATTTGTCTAAGGGAGTTGGAGCCATACTGTCTTTATAGTTTCAGGAATGAATGGTTTAATGTCAATTCTTGAAGTCGAAAATGGGACTACGTGACATATTAGTACGATAATTCTTAAATTGATTAAACGAAGGTTTAAAAAGCTAGATAAATATAATGAACAGACAGAACGAAAACTAGTACTTACGATGACATGATATTTCCATGTGGGTTTCTATGATCTGCGTTGAACCAAGCTGATGTACCTTGCGCAAAATATTCTTTTTCGTTGGACATGGCATACGATGATGCACTCCAAGTACCACGACTTCTGGCGGCGTTATATGCGTTAGTAATCTTAAAATAAGTATCATACAATATATATATATATATATATAATTTGTCTGATTCAATTAATATTTAATCAATATAAGTATATTATTAGATAAAAAAAAAGTACAGTAGAGGTGAAATATTAATTGACAATTGTTATAAATGTATAATTACTACATTCTGAATCTATTATGTCTGTCGTTATAGACGAACCACGATTTTATATCGATCAAATGATAGGCCAGCCATGACTTGTCGCACGGTCTGGTGTGTAAGTAATGAAGGTACGATGTTCCTTCATGCAGAGCTGTCGTGTAACGGGCGTGTCTGATTTATGTTTTCAAGTTTTGAAATATAATAGAAAGGCGTGAAACTTTTTACGAAATAAGATGAATATTTTCAATGTTTTATGCAAATGACAAAAATTTTCATATCACTTCGAAAATATATAGGGTTAATCAAATTATGTTTTGTGATAGCTGTCAGAAGGTTTAAACGGAGTAGTATTTAGAAAGTATTATGACTTTTCGTAAAATATGCTCTGCATGAGCAAACTTGTTTTACCCTTGTTTTCATTGCTCCATCAAGCGCATAACCGTGAATTGTATGACCAAATTCATGTATCAGAACATTAAAGCCATGACGATAGGGATCCCGGCTGTCACACAACAGATTGTCATCTAGAATGGAAGCCAAACGACCACCGGAACCAGCCGTAAGTGACCACTTCCTACCATCAAACGTACATGTTGATGCACAACCACCACTACAGATTCCTTAAAAACGATTTGAATAATAAAAGTAGATCACAAGAAATTGTGAAAAATCGTAAATAAAAAATTTCAAAGATTAATGACGATGAATAAATGAAAACAGTGTAAAAAAATGAGTCTTTACAAGATTTTGCTTTATTTTCCATTTTTTTTGCTGATTAGATACAAAGATACAACTGTTTTGTAATGCATGGAGCAAATTATCTTTCTTCCTCTTTCTGGAAAAATTCTAGCCCATTCTCTTATTGTCATATGTTTAATTATGACTTTGGAACTTCATTTATAAGGAATAAAAAAAGAAAAACGTGATTGAAGTGATACACAGTTATATAGAAAATATCAGAAACTATAGTAATGATAAACATGTTTACAAGGTATTTAATGGATTTTAAAAATTATTATTTAAAAGTACAATAGTTATTTAACAAATCAGAAGTATCGGATTTCATTTAGGATATATTTCATTTGTACGATTACTGGACAATTGAATATGTAGCCTGATTTATGAACAATTAGTAAAAAAATTACAAAAAGGCCAATTCAATATAAATATGAACGAAAACAAAATAAGTTGATTGTGAGATTTTAAGGAGAAAAATGTTAATCTATTGCGTTGATAGTTTGAAAATGTATTACAATAAATGGTTATAGCTTTCTATAGAACATTAGTTTTTGCAGTGTTCACACTTAACATGATCATAGTTTGTTGAAAGTCAAATTGATAAAGTTGTCGAGATATGGTATATTGTTTGTTGCTTGTCAATAAATTTTGATCTTGAACAAAGCACTAATTTATTCCAAACAAAGACATCATAAAGATAAGTTCAAAATATGGAAAGGTATGTGGTCAACATAGAAATTTATACAACGAAAAAATAAAGCATAAACGAAAGCAATATATAAAACTAAAGGCAACATCAATATACGAGATTGGGACGAAACTTACATCTGTAGCGGTTAACCGAAATAAGATAGTGCCCATAAAACTTTAGAAGTTTTAATTTGAATTCAATTAGCATGAATCTACATATAAGTAGTTCTCTCTTTAACTGCAAACCGTTATCCAGAAATTATAGATAAAATGTAGAGGCCATCCAAAATCGTATTAAAACGCCATATGTAGGTGCTACTAGAAAATGTTGCTTAAACCTAGACAATCATTTATATTGAACTCTTGGTTCGACACCTGTCGTTTTTGTAATAACTTATAACAGTTTCTGTCTCTCCTTAGATTACTGCTTTCTTTCTATATGTGCCTTTGTAATTGTTCATAAGGTCAATTTCTATATGTTTACTTGTGTTTCTTTTAAATTACTTTATCAATCAATTATAACAACATTTTGAAATAAACTTTGTCTTGCCAAAGATGTGATATAATACAGTTAATTTGGGTTGAAAATCTATTGAAAATACGCAATTTTTTAGATTTAGGCGCGCGGAACATTCTGTATTTAAACAATTACCTCTACATGATGATGGAAGTTTTGAACGACTTTGACTGGCTATACAGCCCTCGTCTTACCTCTACATTCTGGTCTATCTGCCATATAAGCGTAATCAGGATACACTGCCATTGATTCGGCTTTTGTGAACACACCGACTTGTGCTCTTGCTGCAAGAGTGTGACAATATGTTGAAGGCATATGTGCTATCATTCTGCTGACAATTACTGCAGCCTGGAAGAGGTTAGAGGTTCTAAATATCATGTATTGTATAACTGGTTTACAACAGAGAAATACACGAACAAATGCATATTAGTTTTTAATGCAGTGCTATTTGGTAAAAATATTTAATTTTCAAATATTTTAGTTACACCAACTACAGGCCTTAGTCTCCATTTTTGACGACATGCTTGCTAAAACATAGTTATGAAAAAGATTACGTTAAAGGAATTCCGTCAACTAAGGTTCATTTTTTACTACGTAGTTAATGTTTGATGTTTTGTCATCTTAGATGACCGTAATTGGACCCAAATATAAAAGAGGACTTAGAAGTATTCAAGCCAAATTAGGCTTAACTTGGTTGTACACTGTTGTTGTAGACGTATGTTGAAAAGGTCTATTAGGGATTTGAAATATCAGGAAATATATAATTGTTTAGATGTCTAAAACGAGTGCGAATTTATTTAATTGTGTTTTGTCAACATTTTACTAGATCGAGTATCGTCTTTATAATCATTCAACAAATATTCACTTCAATAACCGTCTGCTTCTTTATCAAATTTGCGAATATGAAATATCTTGTCGTTGAGAAATGTAACAACACATTGCAGATCAGTTAAATACCTTTTGGTGTGCTGCATTAGAACTAGCTGCTGTTGCTTGAATGTCTATACTATTTGCAGAATGGTAAGATACAATTGATCCACTGCCACAGACGACATATTTATGTTTGAAGGATGTTCTTTTTGTTGATAATTGAGCAGAATGTTTTGAACCTGAATCTGTTATTCTAGTGAAGTCCTCCGACCTGAAAGGATCAATCGAAGTAAATGAAGTAGTTATGTTGCGCCTTTAGGAATAATTACTTGTACATAAACATTAGGAATAATTGAGAATTGTGTATTTGTTTGTTAAGAAAACACCGATAAACAACGCTTTTTTTAATTTGTGGTCGTCGTTCTAATTGTTATCGAACGTGTGTGGGTAACTTCATATGTGGATTGAGTTGTTCATGTTGATTTTATATTTCTGTGTCTAAAATTATAATAACGTGATGCATTATTAGAATCAAACCTTTAATCAGTGTTGTAAATGTTAAAAAAATAACAAAGCAATTCAAAATAAAACAAACAAAATAGATTTAGAAATGTAGCAAAAACAAAAGATATGAAACAGAAAGAAATCGAGATCCAAATTAGAAAGGAAAACAGTGACTAATACAAAAAAAAGGGAAAATTAACTACAAGCAACACGAACACCACAACTTAATTGGATGAACTCAAATGCACTTGGAGATAATCAATTGCGTGTCCTACAATATCAGATACCGTAATATTAAAAGCAATTGTCAAAATTAACAAAATGTCGTAAAGTAGGTAAAGGAACATTAAGAAAGGACAACAGTTCAAACTACTGTGAGGCAGACATAGTGTACTTATAGGAAAATAGATTTGTTAGGAACATATCAAATTTCGTTGAGTAGAGATTTTCAAGCAGCCACATTGCTTCCTCGTAAATTGCTCTTCTGTGCTAAAATATGTTTTTGGCAATAACAACCTTGATGAAAGTCTATGTGAGATAAAAATTTGTAGAAGTTCAATGAAACCCCCCGGTCTCTCGTGCCATTCTGTTTTCAGTGTAATAGCGTAATGTGGATTCCCAAATTAAAACTGTCATTATACAACAAAATACAGAAATTAAAAAAAAAGTATTTTTCTCAAGAATTTTATTTCAAAGCTTCAAAAGGTGTTACGAAAATATTCTAAAGTAAAATTGAAATCTAAAAAATGTAATCCTAGACTGTATGTAAATAATGATAACAAATAGAAACTTACTTGATTAATCAACAAAATAAGAAAATATTGATTAAGATAAAATTTCTGCCAAAGTGTTCTAAATTCTTTTAAAATCAAAGTTTTACAAATTTATTAATTTAGGATTTTTTTAATCTCAGACTATCTTTATGTTTACTGCAAAAAGAAATAATACGGCAAAATAAAACAAAGAACTCTTAATTTGAGTTTCTTTTGGACATAATTGTTATCTTTTCTAGGTTGATTAAATTCCAAGAGGTTTCACTAAATGATTAAAGTCTGCAAATAATTCAACCACAGACTAAACTTAAATATTAACTTTGTCAACGATGCCAATATCGACGACGTCGTGTGGGATCGCTATGCGCCCTCCAGCGTCAAATTGTCGTGTTTATAAGTTTCATTTTTTCAACACTGAGGAAGTGTAGGTTATTGTAGATTTCTGAACATATGGGTCAAAAAGTGTACAAAATAGTTCTTGACAAATCTATATCCCGGTAAGTACGATGTGTCTGACTCACAGAATTAGTTTGAATTATGGTGAGGGCTGTCTTGAATATTATGAAAGGACGCTATAAGCATTGTGAAATAAAATGTCCCAACTTTCACTTACACGTTTATAAACATGTAGTTTTTATCTCTCGCGTTCGTTTATAGATATGCAATCCTTAGGTATGTACTGATTTTTTATTAGTTGTTTTTGCTTTTGAACTAGCTGTCACTAAATGAGAGAACCCTCTCTTTATTGTTTTCGTTATTTGTTTAGTGCATTTAGTCGATTTTATAAGCAAGCCCATTTCAATAGATTGTTGTAGTTTGTTTTTCTGTTCTCAAGCCGTTAGTCTTGTCGTTTGAATTGATTTGTCATGTTTTGGACTTTTATAGCTTGATATGCGGTATAGGATTAGCTAATTATTGAAGGGTGCATGATGGCATATAGTTACTTACTGTTAAATCATTTGGTCATTTTGTCTTTCAAGGAAAGCTGTCTCATTTCAATATACCATCTCTTCTTCTTTAAATTACACAATAAAGATTTTCCTGACACGCCCTATCATCACAATAATTGAGAAAATTTAATAAATGAAAATACAGGAAAAAAAGAAATAGTTGTTGTTGTTAATACTTACGACAGGAACTTCATCAATGCAGCTTCTTCGTTAGTTGGTGGAGGGGTGCAAAGCACACCTTAAAAAACAATATTAAAGTATACATTGTTTTATGCACACATTTTGTCATTATAAGAGTTGTATGCGACTGTCATGCAAGTAGAAGGTTTAGCTAATGATAGAACCAAAAATTGACTTACTCTGGAAAAGTCCTTATTATTAAAAATTTAATTATATCAGTGTGTGGATATGAGTTAGAAATAAGAGGTATACCCGAAAAATACAAAAAAGAATTGAATAAGATAATATGGAATTTTATTTGGGATGGGAAAGTGAATCAAGTAGACCGGAAGGTTTGTTGTTTAGATGTTAAAAAGGGGGGCATGGGGATGGTAAATTTAGATAGTTGGATAGAAAGTAAATATATCAAATCTTTATATTCGATATTACATAAGCCATTATCTAGTTGGAATGCAATAGGTAAATTTTGGTTAAAAAAATGTGATAAGAAATTTGAGGATGAACTTTTTCTGTGTAAATGTTCTGACCTTTCAGGTCTTGAGATAAAAAACCTACCATATTATTACAGAAGCGCTTTACAATCGTGGTCAAAATTGACAAAGATCACACAGGGTATATTTAACGAAATGGAAGTAAAGAAACAGCGATTATTTGGAAACTCAAATATTTTATTTCAGGGCAAATCTTTATTTTATTCTTCCTTTTCAAAAAGTCATATCAAAACTATTGGTGATATATGGGACGATAATACCAAAGATTTTAAATCGTGCAATGAAATATATAGACAATTAATAGATAAACGTAATTGTATTTCGGAATATTCACGAATTAAAAGTTCCATACCACAAACATTCATGCAGATTTTAAAAAATAACGATGATCAACCTGCTTTAAAAAGCAACAAAATAAAAATGTCTGAAAACCTTGAATTTTTAAATCCAGACAATAAAATTATTAAAATCAAGGATTTGACATTAAAATATGTTCAATTAAACATTAACATAACTGAGACCCCTAAGTGTCAAACAAAATGGGAAAATTTGTATAGGGAGTATATAAATTGGGAAAAAATTTGGCTAAATCTAAGTAAAATGGATATTAATAGAAAAGTTAAAGAATTTCAATGGAAATGTATACACAGGATTATATATACTGAAAACAGACTGAAAATAATGCACATGTCAAATGGAAAATGTCACTTATGTGATGAAATTAATAATATTGAAACTCTTGAGCATTTATTTTATCAATGTATCAATGTTAAACCATTAATAGAAACGGTTGTTAGAAATTTACAACTTTGTAACCTTATAAGCGACGAGGTTCTCGTTGAAAAAGATATTTTATTAGGAACTTGTACAGAGAATTCGAATAATTCCATTGTTAATGCAATAATACTTTATTTCAAATGGGCTATTTGGAAAATACGTAATAAATGCAAATTCGATAAAATTAAACTGAATGTACAGTCTATACAGGCTTTGCTAAAACTGCACATGAAAAACGAATTAAAATTTCTTCTGCTACGCTCGGATATAAAGTATATATGCAAAACGAAAATTAAACTCTTTATCGAAAAATTTTAGGAAGATGTACTTAGTTCTACTGCTCTAAACGAAAGGTGTGTTCGATTCCATATATATATACTTATCTTATTGTATCTTGTGTATAAAGTAGTGAACAATATGTTATTATAACAGAAAGAAAAAACAATATTTTTTATTGTAATTATTATTTAAATCTATGTCTGTGCATATTAGTTACATTAGTAAATTACCACATATATTATGCTTCGTAATACATTTGTACTCACCACATGTGCTTTATCCTTTTTTTATAATCCATAAATATATATTAAAGAATACTTTCAAATTCTGTTCAATCACATCAAAATTCTTCAAGTCAAACTATAACTTATTTTCGCAATCAAATTTTAAAGTTTTTCCAGTTTAAATCAACACATGTTTGTTCAGTGAACCGGATATACGATAGTGATTTTATACAGTGATGCTTATCAGGTGTGAAAATCAATTGTATTGGTTATTTAAATATAATTATGTATGTAAAACTATTGTATAAACTCATTTGATATTTTCCCTGGTCAAGTGAGGCTGTTAAAATACAGGGGCCCCTAAGTATGCGACCTGGGCTACTTAGGTATTTATATAGCAGGAAATGATTGAATAAAATATTTGTTATCGTTAAAAAAAAAAAAAAAAAAAAAAATGATAGAACCAGGTTTAATCCACCATTTTCCTCATCAGAAAATGCCTAGACCAAATCAAGAATATGACTAATCGTTTGATGTGTTTGTGCTTTTGATTTTGGCATTTGATTACGGAATTTCCATTTTGAATCATTCTCGGAGTTTGGTGTTTTTGTTATTTACTTTTCACATTGGAAATCAATTAACTTGTTAGGGGTACGTGAAAAGGCTCGAATAATCATGTTCTTATCAGTTTATGGGGATCATGAGTATATATTTCCTCAGATAGAAATTTTCTTATACTTAATACTTAGCCATCATGAAGATTTTACTTTGACTTCAAAAATATAATAAAACGTATGGGTCTTCAAAATCGTGCAAAATTAATCAAATTGCATAGATTGTTCATTAAAAAATAAATATTGGAAGATAGTTGTTTTTATTATGCTTAGGGAAATAAAGAGAAAATATTGAAGTCACCAAACTAGATTTCTTGCTACAAGTAAAAAACAAATGTTATTATAATTTCAATATTTTTTTTACTATAAGAGTTATCTTAAATTGTTAAATTAAAAAACAATGATTTGAAAAACACATTTTGTTTTTGTTATTCGTTGAATATTTTTTGTAAATGCATTAAATTACTTCTTTTAGTTTATATGATTAAATAGTCTTACACATGAATTGCAAATATGTCTTAATTGCAGATTCCTGCACAGAACAAGACTGACAAAGTACTGCTATAGTTCAATCCATGATGGCGGTATACAACGATTCTACCTTAAATTTGCAATTGTTACATGTTTTCATCAATACGAATTAGATCTATTTACCTTAACGGAATAACACACGGCTATATTTTATATCATTGAAAAGAGGAGAACAAGCCTCATCGAAATATTGTTGTCGTCGTTGTCTGCCGTGGTCACGTTTTTTTTTAAATCAAGGTCAAAGCAAAAATTCCAGAAAAATGCACAGTCACATTTAGATAAATGGTTTCTCCTACATATATGCGTTTGGAGCAAAATAAAAATAACAAATTTATAGAGAATATCATTTGTATATACATTTAGAACTTATTTTATATTTTTATCGCTAAAAAAATACTTTAAATCTACTTTTTTGGCAAAAAAGGTGCAAATTTGAAATTTTCAAACAACTGTTAAATAACAGTCACCTTGACCTATTTCAATTTCTAAATTTGAATTTTATGTATTCATTTCATTACAAGTAAAATCTAAAGATGTTCTTTTTTTTAGATCTTAACTTTTATAGTTTGTCGAAAACAAAATGTGTTTTTGACGTCTTTTAATAGGGAGGTGTTCGTCAATTTCTAGGTATATATCAAATTTCTGTTATTGGGTGTATATATAAATGATTTGTTTCGAAATTTGTGCAACATTAACGTCAAACTTGGTTGAATATAAACTCAAGCTCTGTGTAGAAGTAAACATTACTGAAAACGGAGAAAAAGGGGGATAAATGTTTAAAAAACAAAACGTCTATTAGATACCGGTTAAACACCCAATCCTACATATACAGATGAGTAAATGAGCAACATTTGGCTATAATGTTTACAAGTATTCAAAAAATATCACAAGGGAGAGGGTTATGTACAGGACCGATGTATTTTACAAACAATTGCAAACAAAAAAGGCGTGAGAAACCAAAGGGACATTAAAAACTTATAAAATGAAGGCAAGCTGACAACAGCATGGCAAAAACACGAAAAAAAGAACAAATGCAAATAGAAAATTATTATCAAAGCTCGTATTATCTACTTCGTTCTATGGTCTCCTGTAGTTTAAGCCCACCGAACCACGTCAAGGTCAGAGACCATATGGCAGGGGAGTTTTTGGTTTTTTTTACATATTTTTTCCAACTAGATAGATTATTACTATATTTCCCACGATTTCAAAATTGAGTATATGTTTTATTTATTGTTTAGAAAATATTATGGACTGCTAAATTTTCATTCGATAGCTAACAATGATTCATAAGGCACAAACAGAAAAATGAAATCTTATATGTATCGTCATCTTTGTCGCCATCAATGTTTTTAACTGCAACCAGAGGAGTATTTACATTTTGACATATGTCATTTGTCTGACATAGGCATACATCTGTACATGAAAGATTTTGTTCGAAACAAATGCAACCCTTTGAAAACACCGATTTCCCCTTATCAGTACTAGCAAAATATGACATATATGACATCTGACTTTCGAGATAGACAGGAACAAGTCATTCTTCTTTTCCAATCCGAACTGAAGAGGAGAATGTAAGTTATTGTGCTATATGGAAAGAGATCAAATTTATGTCTGAAGTGAAGCTATTATTTCATATTGTTTAAAAGTAGATTCACAAGGAGGAAGTTTGACAAGGAGAAATTTCAAATTGTAGCCAATTTTACGCTAATTGTTTTAAGGTCACAATGATCTATTTTGAGTTTTGACATAAGATCATTCAACCTAACAACAAGATCTCGAGCTGCATCTATAGATTCATCAATGTCACAATTAGAAAGGTTTGACAAATCGGTGAAATCATCTGGGTTGTCCTTCAAAACTAACAAAACAATGCTCTTACCGATCCAAAACAGGGATGATGTTGTATCGCATCATGTTACAGCATGTGCGGCTGGTAGAATGTGGGGTGCGTGTTGTTTATTCTTTAGTTTTCTATGTTGTGTCATGTGTACTATTGTTTTTCTGTTTGTCTTTTTCATTTTTAGCCATGGCGTTGTCAGTTTGTTTTAGATTTATGAGTTTGACTATCCCTTTGGTATCTTTCGTCCCTCTTTTACATATGGCAAACTCGAGACTTTTACATATTTCGTGGACAGGTATATAGCGGCGCAAATCCTGTGTGCAAGTTATATATAGTCCCAAGTCAGAAGCCTCTGGCCTTTGTTAGTCTTGTATTATTTTTAATTTTAGTTTCTTGTGTACAAATTGGAGTTACGTATGGCGTTCATTATCACTGAATGTGTGCTATATTCCGGGTCTGAAACGTGACCGAAGGATTCGATATGTATATTACAATTATAACAAAACTATCTATTCAAAAAAACAATTAAAGTTATAAAAGAACACAAAAAAAATATTTCCTAAAACAAAACAAACGATCTTCAAACTAACTGGAGTATTCAAAACATTCAAATCGACCATACAACAAACAAAAAAGAGAATTGAGGTTAGTGACAATTGTTCTAGTTAATGACTTGATAGTGTAAGCTATAAAACAATTAACGGCACGAGAAAATGCGTGTTTGAATCGAGGCAGAATTATCACTAAATTTGTGTTTTAAATTGCTATTTTCTTCACACCGATTAACATTAGACGAAAGATATTTGGCACAAATGTGAACAATGTCTTATTGATGTAATTAAAGTAAAAATCCCGTGAAAGTAACACGCAATAAAGTTTCTTTCGTTCAAAATGTGGTAAATTTTAGCTAAAAAAATAGTCTTACTGAAATCAGGAAATACTTATACTTAAATTTTATAAATCTTTTCAGCTTTCGTTATATTATGAATTTAATTGTTAAGCTAAATGATAAGTATCATTTGAACAAATAACGCAAAAAACAATAATTCTAATTTTCGTGTTGAAGACCCCAAGAAACAACAAAATTTTGAAAAACATGACCACGGTAGCTTACGACGACATTCATGATTGGAAAATACAATGATTTTCGAATAGTTTCCATATACATATAGCCGTGTGTTATCCGTCAACTTAGACTCGTTAACAAGACGTCTTTTTCTATACTGGGCACCCTACTAATTGAGCCATCCTATAGCAAGATATTTTTTACCTCTCAAATGCAGGTGGAAAATTATATCTGACTATTATGAATATAATTTAACTATATAAATCAGGGTCCGAGGAAAAGGGTGCTAAGCGTAAAATTCTAAAAAGATAAAAATATAGATCATCACGACCATCACCAAAACTGGTGAAATGAAGATATGTCCAAAGAAAATTATCTTTAAATTTGTAGATTTGTATGAAAGAAAATATTGCTTACACCGTTGAAGAAATTCCATACAAATTACAGAAATAAGGTGATTTTGATAATTCAGTAAATTGATATTAAAAAGTAATTAATCTAAACAATAGATCAAAGCTACTATGCAAGTGTTTTATTGAAAAATGAAACCATATTTTCAACAAGATATATTTCGATTGACAGCAAAACATTGTTTTCATATACTAGTAATGTTTCATACAGATTGTTTTGACCATATTTTAGCAGAATAAGTTGGATTTTTTTTTTTAACTCTTTGGCTATAATTGTAAGAGTTTAACTGTTAAACAAATAATTACAATTTTGTCCTGTATATCTTGTAAAACCTTGTGAAAGTAAATCAAGGCAACTTGATGATGATTTTCTTAATGCCCGTGTCACACTGTCCCGATTTTTTTATACGATGGACACCCGAATGCGAAAATTGTAAGTTCGTACGAAGTTGGTACCGATCTCGTTAAAATACCAAAAAAGTGACCGAAGCAAGTTCGATGAATAACGAAGTCTACACGATGGTGCCGAAATTATATACGATAGCAAGAGATGGACATAGGAAAGTTAACCGAAGACGGATATTTAAGCTTCATATCTCAGCCGAAGCCTACACGATGGATTACGAAGGCTACACGATGGATTACGATGATGACGCGATGGCAATACGATGTCTAAAAGACGTCGTGTACAGCTTACGATAGACTTGTTTTTTTCTCCTTGAAATAGCATGATACACAGGAATTTGGTTGCTCATTTTTTTTACCTGATGGTTCTAAAGACAATATTAAAGGTATTTCCAGTTACTGAATGTTTTAGTTGATTTCTAAAAAAAATAGTTTGTGTATCAAATATGCATATTCAATTTACCATTTTCTGCATGTGTCATATACAAATATAGTGTCCATATTTGTCCCCAATATGTTACATATACGAGGGGATGCGACGCTCGGCATTGCCTTGTTTGAACTGTAAAATGTGTGCGCTAGTCAGAATAATCAGTCATAATTATACCCATGTTTACTGATCTATTTCAAAGGTAAGGTAATTGGTTCGTTGACCCTTTTATTCAAAAAGAGCACTTTCCAAGAGAATATCATAATAATATAGACAAAAGAAAGGATGTGGGGAAAGCAACAAATGCGGCCAAATATGACATATAGAAAACAAAATGGTTATGGAGTAAACATTCGTGTGACAACAACTCAGACGATACATAAAAAATCAGAATAATGAAGAAAAAGTTGGTTTCCCTATATACGTGTACCTGCAGTGTTGGTGTACGAGGCGCGTTTATAATTTTCATTATGTTACTTGAAATGAAAAATTGACAAAAATTAATATTTGACTTGTAAAAGTAAATCCTGAGCCTGTAATAGCTGCTCTTCTTGTTCCGTTTGAACTAATAGAAACAACGCTGGCGCCTTTCTTGTTCTCGTTGAATCATATGATATGAGCTCCATGTTTTGTGAACGTTTTTCGTATTAGACTGACCAGTGCATATCGCGCATGGCACTTTAAACATATTTTAAATAGCGCGATAATTAACTTACATTTAGCTGGATTTATTGCCGTCGTAGTTCCATCTTGTCGCCTTCGTACTTTTATTCGATGGCAACACGACGGGATTACGAGGTCTTTAAGAAGTCGTGTTGTCATCGTAAGACCTTTGGGTAACTTCGTGATTCATTCGTGTAGACATCGTAATGTCAAAACTGCCCGATGGAAACGATGGAAACACGAATGCATTACGATGTTCAAAGATGCATTCCCTGTGACATTGCGATGTTGATGATGGTGATACGAACTTAATACGAACCCTCAACATCGGACGCACCTTCGGGATTTTTTAACATGTTAAAAAATTTAGAACCCTTCACGAACTTGTGCCCGAAGGCTAGAAAAAGTGGCCGATGGTTAAAGATGGTAAAAGATGGCACTACGAATAGCCCGATCTGGATACGATCAGTCCCGATTTTGAAAATTGTCATAATCGTGTTGCCATCTGCGTAAAAATCGGGACAGTGTGACACGGGCA